>JARYGA010010905.1:0-33338 GCA_030545235.1 Helianthus tuberosus
AAATGAAACTTCAATTTCCGTGTGTTTTGAAACAATGATTCTGTTACAACACTCCCCGACGATTCCGCCGCGATTGATTGTTTTACGCGGTCGGGGTGTGATAGGTGATGATGAGTATGTGGATGAACTTGAAGGTGATAACTTTGAGTTCAATATTTTAAGTAGCATGATGAAATTGATGATGTATTTATGTTTATGATCATCATACTAGTTAGTATTTGCGAAATACTTGAATAAATTTGAGACTAGGTCAAGTGTTCATATATGACATGAAGTGGGTTTCAATGATATGATGAAATTGATAGTGTAATAATGTTCATAACCACCATGCTTGCTTGTATGAGTGAAATACATGAACAATTTAGATAATTTGTTAAGTGTTCATACATGACATGAAATGGGTTTTGTATGAAATGATGAAATTTATGTATTATTGATCTTAATAGGTGCTTGAAATCATCATGTCTACTAGTTTGTATGGAGAATTTGATTTTATTAGGTGTTTGGATGAATGTCTAGTAATATGATGAAATGGGTTTTTACATAGAGATGAAATCCCTTAGTTCTAGCATGATAAATGGATGAACTAGTATTGATAATTGAAAGCGAAGTTAACTTGATGTTAACTATTACATGAACTTGTTAAAGTGAAAGAAATGATACGAACTTGGTTGGGAATTTAGTTAAAATGGTGGCCTAAAAATAATGCCTACCAAGTATTTGATGAAATGCCTAAATGAGTTTGTTGAACTTAATTGTGCATTTGCATATGTTAATAGGCAGTTAACTTTTCAAAGTCAAACTGACCTATAATAGGATAAAATGGTAATTTTGATATAATGTCCGTAAGGTGCAATAGTCGTCATAAATGATGACTAATCTAACCATCTTGCGAATGATAAATGGTAGTTTGACACTTGACAAGCTAGGCAGAAGCTTAGGAAGAAGCGGGTCAAGAAGATTAAATACGTGGGAAAAATATAATCAGATGCAAGGTAAGTAAAGCTTACATCTTTTAAGTAGAACATCTACTTATGTATTGGTTAATAACAAAGTGATCTAGTATTTGAAATGAGTCTTTGAAATATGACGTTCCGACGCGAACCAATACGGGTCGGAACAAGTAAAAATGGTAAGAAACCATATTTGATGGTAAAAAGGGTAAAACAGTAATTTGGTCACGTGTTGACGAATAAACAATGAGTTTTGAAAAGTTGCCTTATAGTGTAAGCCATAATGGGTAAAATGGTAAGCTGGTCACGTGTTGACAGCTAAATAACGAGTTTTGAAAAGACACCCTATGGCGTAAGCCATAATGGGTCAAACGAATAGAGAAATGACTTTTAAAATAACATGATCACATGGTGTAAACCGTAACGAGCCAAATGGGTGAGATGGTAAATAAATACCATCTCACAATACATAATGTTTGGTCATCCTAACGCAATAAGAGTAAGTCAAGAGGTGGGAAAAATGGTCAGTTAGAGCAAACGGGTCAAATGGTGATGTTATCACCATTGACAATTATGACTAATGGTTGCTTGTCTAGTTTTGTGCTCACAGGAAAAATAGCGTATGACTTGTATTGCTTTTAATTAGCAACTAATAATGCAAGGTGTCACACCCCAAAAACGTCGCAGCGGAATTTAAAACGTAGTGGTGACGGAAGTTGGTGCCCATTTACATCTTGTTGAACGATGCACTTAATTGTTGGACATATTGACTTATTTAAAACATAAGTTATTAAACATTACATTTTAAAACACGACACAACCACATAAGTTAAGTTGTCTTTGATCCTCGCGGATCTTATTACATTCGTCCCAGAAAGTTTAAAAAGTTAGTCCAACATTTTTAAGTAACACAACATGCATCATCAAACACAAGATACACCATGATTCCCGAAGCCGAACTCAAGTACCTGTAGAACACGTTTAAAATCAAGTGTCAACACAAAGGAAGGTGAGTTCACATATTCAAATTTAAACAATTTGATCCTAAGGAAAAACTTTCTAATTATGTGTTTATTGTAAAACATCCATATAATTTTTAGAAAGTCCATTTATTTCCTTAATAAAATCCATGGGTCATCCGTCGTAAGTTTGTAAACCCGACATCAAGGCATTTTCCCAAGTTTTATATATTAAATTCAAAGTGTCAATGTTCGGACTCGTATGTTAGTTAGACAATACGAACTATATATTTACCATGCAGGGATAATCAATGATAGACAATAACCAGAATTTAAATTCGTCGTTTGACTTGACACGGGGCGACCGGTCACGACGGGGTTGTCAACCCCATAGATCTACCAACAACTCATCGCGTGCAATACTTAATCGATTAAATGACATCGTTGGCGCAGGGTCCATATTGAGACCATATATGATGTCAGCCTCACGTACAATATATATATATCCTACTAATATGAAAAATTTAATATACGATGTTGTATGAATCCCCTGAAATCCCCACCGAAATGTAAGCCTATGCTGTTACTTACTCTCTTGAGATCAAGCAAATTCGTTCCAACTATACGGTTGTTTTCCCCCAAACATATATTAATCAAAAACGTTTTATCTCAAAACGTATAATTTATCAAACTCCATATATTTTCAACGAAAATATATAATTTATATTAAAAGGTATGTTTTAATCTAAAAAATCTTTAAACCCTTTTTGGCGTGTTCTACCCCCAAAACATATACAAAATAGTAAAAAGAGGGGTTTAGTGACACTCACATTTGGGTGCGTATTTTTAGATAGCGCAATCCCACAGATTGATTTCTACACGTCCTATTATATGTAGGAACGATTTTTAAATCAATATATATCACAATAATCCTAAGTTTCTCCATTTCTTAGAATTGTCACATAACTTTGAGATTTTATCGAAAAGTTATCATTTTTTATTACGTTGGTACATTAATATATATATGAGTCCATATATATATATATTTTTAAGGTTTTGCGACTTGAACGATTTTATTGGTGACTGTTATCATGTAAATCCATTATCACTCCCGTTTATACGTAATATATATACGATTTGAGCGTCGTAATATATACACATAAACGTTCACATAAATTATTATCGAAACACGCGTAATTTCGTTAACTTATCTATTTTGTAATTTTTAAGGCAAGTATACATAAAATATCTTATATGTACAAATTTTCAGGCTCGACAAACAAGTTACACATTTAACGCGATTTTTTACCGTTTCTATCGTCTAAAACGCACAAGTATACATGCATAATCTAAATTTCCAATATCATGTTAAAACTTGAAATATTTTCATATTCACATGTTTAAATCACATAACACATCTTAACACATAAGGTTCACCCAAAATTTACCCATACTAGTGTTCATTGAAAAATGCGTATTTTAGCGATTCGGTAACGCTTTCGGGCGTCGGAAGTCACGTATGACTAACCAAACACCAAGTAAACTTAAAATTAGTTAAAATACTTGTTTTTAAACTAAAAATATCAGTTTACTTACTGATCTAAATCAGTTTTATAAAAATCATTTGAAAAGCCGATTTTTGACCGTTTTAACGCATAGTTTTGCGTTAAACGTTACCATAATCATCCCAACTTGGAGTGACTTGATATTATAACACAATATATGTTATTTACTGATTAAAATAGTGGTTATAATCAGATTAGTGCAGTTTTTGTGTAAGTCACATAAATCATGCGATTTCACGTATTTTACAACTCCTAAAGCACCAAGTACAACATGCAAGACTAGTAAACATCATGACAAAGTTATATGTCACTAAACACTTTAAAATAACTTTATTTTAGTGTTTATAATCTGATTAAAACTGATTTTTATTAAATCATACTCATATGATCATTTCATGCCTTCACATCATCATGTAAGTTCACATATGTGCATCTGATAATGAACTCATACAACATCACTATCATCATTTAAGATCTAATCATACTCTAGAACTCACTAACATCATGTTCTTACAAACTTTACACACATCATCATGATCATTCAAATCATTCATATTCATTCATGCTTATATCTTTCCCATTTAAGATTACATGACAACTTTTATATGCATGCATACATATGTACATACATACATATATACGAAATACATACATACATATACTTTCAAAAGTTTACTTTTCAACATATCACCTTCAAATCTTAAATTATTTTAGAACATTCTTGTATGACACATAAAAATTCCTTCATGCATCCTACTTTTCAAGAAATCAAATAAATCAAGAAATCTTTCAACAAAAATCAAAATACAACATATACACACACACACACACAAACTCACGGCCATACATACATACATACATACATATATGCATACACCCATTTTTATTTTATTCAAAACCCATTTGTTTTTAGTTTTAAGTTAGTGTTTAGATTCAAGAACAAGAGAAACTTTCACTATCATCTTCATCACCATGAATCAAGAACAAGATTTAAAAAAAATATATGTTATACCTTCAAGATTCTTAGTGGGTTTTAAGATTTATGATGATGTGAAGCCTTGTTCTTGCTCAAACCTCCTTGATATTACTTCTAATCCTTCATGTAAGCTTGAAATCACTTTGGAATGGACTTGATTCTTCAAGATTTGAGTTTGAAAATGAAAATGGAAGTGTGATAGGGGGTGTTCGGCCAAGAATGTTCAAGGGAGAGAGAGAGAATGATTTTTGAATGTGTTTCTTGGAATTATGCAAGAATATGGAAGCATATACAAGTATAATCATCACCTCATTTTTCTAGATGTTACAAGTGTCCTATTTGCAAGAATCAAGAGAATTTTGGTAGCCCTATGTGCCGCCACATACCTCCCCTCTCACATACATTTTATATACATACACTTATATATGTAAATTTGAGATAAAAACAGGTATTTTACTGAATACCGGGGATTTTATCTAGCGTTTTAATCCCGTTTTAGTATGTTTTAAATTAATTTTATCATTCTATAAAAATAATCACATAAAATTATTACTGAAATAATTACCAATTGCCTTGACTGGCTGCGTTGACAGTATTTTGCCTAATAGGCGCAGTATCGCTTGGTACGCGCTCAAACTCGAAAAATAGAGTTTCTTAGCGTTTTAATTTATTTTTCCTCACGGATATGATTAAAATTACTATTCTAATCATAAAAGACTATTTTTAGGATTTTAACACTGATCAGGTGGTCACCGACGTTCGTTTCACATTTTAATCGTTACGCGATAAGCGTTTATTTTATCGTTGCCAACATAATTTTTATAAACGTTTGGATTTACCAACACATTAAATATCATACATAAATATCATAATCAGTCACATACAACCTTTTTATATCTTCACTACACATATTACTATCGTACGGTACGGCCTGAAAAGCGGGTGTCACAGTCTCCCCCTGTTTAGGGAATTTCGTCCCCGAAATTCTACTTCACATGTTTCGTTTTTGCACTCGGGGGGAAGAGATGAGGATATTTCTGTTGCATTTGGTCCTGTCATTTCCAAGTGAATTCGGGTCCGCGTTTAGAATCCCAGCGGACCTTGACCAACTTAATCCTACTCCTCCTGAGTTTCTGGGTTTTCCAATCCAGAACCTCCACCGGTTCCTCGATAAACCTTAGTTTATCGTCCACTCGGACCTCTCCAGGGGTATAATTAGTGTCTCATCGGACAGACACTTTTTTAGGTTGGAGACATGAAATACATCATGAACTCCACTCAGTTCCTGTGGCAGCTTAAGCCTATACGCGAATGGTCCAACTCGAGATGCGATTTCGAAAGGACCTATATAACGCGGGCTCAACTTTCCCCCTTTCCCAAATCTCACAATGCCCTTCCATGGCGATACCTTCAACATGACTCGATCACCGACTTGAAACTCCAGCGGCTTCCTTCGGTTATCTAGATAACTTTTTTGTCGATCCGCGACAACCTTCAGCCTATTCCTAATCTGGATGAATTTGTCCGTGGTCTCCTGGATAAGCTCAGGTCCGGTCAAATGCTTCTCGCCGAATTCAGCCCAACAAAGTGGTTATCGAAACTTCCTTCCATACAAGGCTTCAAACTAGTGGCCTTAATACTAGCGTGGTAACTATTGTTGTAAGAAAACTCTGCCAAAGGCAAGTGAGTATCCCAACTTCCACCGAAATCAATCGCACACGCTCTTAACATATCCTCCAACGTCTGAATGGTCCTCTCGTTCTGACCATCCCTTTGAGGATGATATGCAGTACTCATATCCAAATGAGAACCCAGCGATTCTTGGAGAGATCGCCAAAACCTGGAGTCAAATCGTCCGTCTCTATCCGAAATGATTGACACTGGTACTCCATGACGGGCTACAATCTCGTTAAGGTATAACTGCGATATCTTCTCTGTACTGTCACTTTCCTTAAGCGCCAAGAAATGAGCAGACTTTGTCAATCGATCCACTATTACCCAGATCATATTGTGTCCACGCGACGTACGGGGTAACTTGGTGATAAAGTCCATCGTAAGATGTTCCCATTTCCACTTAGGAATCTCTGGTTGCTGCAGAAGCCCAGACGGCTTCTGATGCTCAGCCTTAACCTTAGAGCACGTCAGACATTTACTCACGTAGATCGCAATATCTCTCTTCATCTTCGGCCACCAGTAAAACTCCTTAATATCCTGATACATTTTGGTAGAACCTAGGTGAATGGAATACTTGGATTTATGAGCTTCGTTCATAACCAATTCACGGAGGTTACCTCTAAGCGGAACCCATACTCGGTTCATGAAGTACATTACTTCATCCGCTTTTGGTATAAGTTTACATTCCAAACCCTTCAAACCTTCTCTTCTCAGACCTTCATCCTTCAAAGCTTCTCGTTGTGGATTACGAATTCGATCGGTCAAACTCGTCTGTATGGTCAAACCCAAAGCGCGCACATGTAGAGGCTTTTCCCATTCCTTCCTGCTGAGCGCATCTGCAACAACGTTTGCTTTCCCTGGGTGATAACGGCTATCACACTCGTAATCGTTGAGTAACTCTACCCAACGTCGTTGACGCATGTTGAGCTCCTTCTGATCGAGGATGTGCTGGAGGCTCTTATGGTTCGTGTATATCGTACATTTCGTGCCATACAAGTAGTGTCTCTGGATCTTCTGGGCAAACACAACAGCTCCAAGCTCCAAATCATGTGTTATGTAGTTCTTCTCGTGCACTTTCAATTGTCTGGATGCATAGGCTATCACTTTGTCTCTTTGCATTAGAACGCATCCAAGGCCCAAACGTGAAGCATCACAGTATACAATGAAATCATTACTTCCCTCAGGAAGGGAAAAAATAGGTGCACTGCAGAGCTTTTTCTTCAACGTCTGAAAAGCTTCCTCTTGCTTCTCCGTCCAATCAAACTTCCTCTCTTTCTGGGTTAATAGCGTCAATGGCTGCGCTATTCTGGAGAAATTCTCAATGAATCTCCGGTAGTACCCAGCAAGCCCTAAGAATTGTCGCACCTCCGACGGAGTCTTTAGCGCTTCCCAATTCTTAATCGCTTCGATCTTAGACGGATCCACATGTATACCTTTCTCATTTATGACATGTCCGAGAAAATGAACTTCCCGAATCTAGAATTCACATTTAGAGAACTTGGCATACAACTTCTCTTCCTACAACAATTCCAAAATCAACTTCAAATGATGCTCATGATCTTCTTTGGTTCGCGAATAGATAAGTATATCGTCGAAGAATACTATCACGAATTTATCCAAGTAGGGTTTGCATACCCTGTTCATGAGATCCATGAACACAGCTGGCGCATTAGTTAGGCTAAAAGGCATGACTAGGAACTCGTAATGGCCATATCATGTTCGAAAAGCTGTCTTCGGAATATCTTCGTCAGCAACCTTCAACTGATGATACCCTGAACGCAGATCAATCTTCGAGTAGTAGCTGGATCCCTGTAGCTGGTCGAACAAATCGTCAATCCTCGGTAAAGGGTACCGATTCTTGATAGTCAACTTGTTCAGCTCTCTGTAATCAATACACATCCTGAAGGATCCGTCCTTCTTCTTCACGAACAAAACAGGTGCACCCCAAGGCGAAAAGATTGGTCGAATGAAAACTTTGTCTAGTAGCTCTTGAAGCTGATTCGACATTTCTTTCATTTCAGATGGTGCCAATCTATAAGGAGATTTTGCAATCGATGCAGCACTAGGTACCAGATCGATTCGGAACTCGATCTGTCTTGCAGGGGGTAATCCAGGTAAGTCTTCTGGAAAAACTTCTGGATAATCACGAACAATAGGAATCTCTTCGATCTTCCTACATTCGGCCTTCATATCCACCACGTTAATCAAGAACGCAGGATAACCTTTTCGCAACATCTTGAGCATCTTCATAACACTGACGACACTCGACTTGATCGATCTCCGTGGACAACTATCGCTTCGCTACCACCAGGATGAGGTATCCGCACTTGCTTCTCCGAGCAAATAATCTCCGCTTTTTTGTTGGACAGCCAATCCATTCCCACAACTACGTCAAAGCTTCCCAGCTCCATTGGTAAAAAATCGATACCAAAACTGTGATCATCCAACTGAATACTATAGTCGCGAATGACTTCGCTAGTTTCTATCAGTTTACCATTTGCTAGTTCTATCGAGTACTTCTTACTTAGCTTACTTGTAGGTGAACACAAAAATGGTTCAAAGTTTTTCGAGACAAAACTCAAGTCAGCTCCGGTATCAAAGAGTACGAACGCAGAATGGTTATTGATAAAAAACATACCAGTGACAACAGCAGGATCGTCACGTGCCTTCCCAGCGTTTAGATCGAACGCTCTACCCCTAGCATTCTGACCCTTCGCCTTAGGACAATCCTTCTTGAAATGTCCCTGTTCCCCACACTGAAAGCATCCCTCAAGCTTCGTTCCTTCCAGAGTACTTTTGGCATAGCACTCGCGGGCAACATGTCCATTCCGTCCGCATCTGCGACACTTCTTCTGCTCATCCTCGTGAGTCTTTCTCTCGGAACCACTTCGGCTATCTCTGGCGTTATCCTTTCTAGAGTTGCTAGAACTGGCTACATACGCCTTCCACGAACTGCGTTTCCTATAGCGTTTCTCATCAGTTTCCTTCCTCGAGCTCTCAGACTTGCGCTTTTTCAAATCTTCTGTCTTAGTCTCAGGACGCCCCGACCGTTCAGATTTCGCGTCTGCTTTGGCCTTGCCCGATGACTTCCCAGATTCCTCCTTTTTATCAAGACCACTTTTGCGTGCAGCGTCGTCGGCTAACGATTTTGCCAATGTAGTAGCCTCTAGGTAGGTGGTAGGTTTCGCGGATGTAACCATGCTGCGAATTCGTGGTGACAATCCCCAGATATACCTCTCTACCTTTATGTATTCAAGAGTAACCATTCATGGAACTAACCTCGCCAAGTCGTTAAAACGAGAAGTGTAAGCTCTGACATTCAGACCTTCCATGGTTAGGTTCCAGAAGTCGGTCTCGATTTTCTGAATTTCGCTGCGCGGGCAGTATTCTTTCAGGAGCATCTCTTTAAGTTCGTTCCAGGTTAGACCGTAGGCAGCGTCTTCACCCAAAATTTGAAGTTGCGAGTTCCACCAGGACAACGCTTCATCAAGAAAAGAACAAGAAGCATATCTCACCCGTTGATCAGCAGCACAACCACTGATTGCCATGACAGATTCCATCTTCTCAATCCATCGGGTGATATCTAAGGGTCCTTTGGCACTGGTAAATGATCGTGGGTTACAACCGTGGAATGTTTTATATGTACATCCGTGCACTGTTCAATAACGTTAATGAAAACCAGGAATACGTTCCAATGATATCGTAACACATGAACTACTAAAACTTTCCGATCATATTTTACCTAGAGGGTTTCCAATATGTGCCCCACCAAAACCTTGCCTGTGTGCACCACGTCCACGTCCCTGACCATTATTTGGGTTAGCATTGAGCTGTTCCATTGCAGTATTAACGTGTTGGGCTATGAGTTGAGTCAACTCTTCCGGTGTGGTAGGTAATCCAGAACCCTGTGTTGCTTTTGGCGGCATTTCGTCGTTTCTATTATTACAACAATAATATTCACATAAGACGATAACCAAAAATAATTCAATCATTAAATGTTAGTGGATCAAACATTGCGCATGTATAATATCCACATATTAATGAGAACAACTTTTAAACCAAAAGTAAATCATCGATATTCATTATAGAAATTAATTAAACTTGTTTTTAGTATAAATCGACTATCCTTGGCATGTCTACATTGACACCTATAACAAGTTCACACAAAATTCCCACATAATATCCAAAAATGAATCTGGCACGCAGGCCCCAAACAAAAGAGTATCAAAAATGTCTAACAATACAACCCATCAAAACAAACTACAAATGACATCACCGCTTCAAACCTAAGAACTCTAACATCTCTTTGACAAGTTTCTCTAGATCCATTATCCTCCAATGCATCTGGTCTCTCGCAATATCGTCTAAAACCTTCAACTCCTCGTGTCCATCCATCTGTCCCTCGAGGTCCTTCGCCTTACCCTTGGCTGAGTCCAGATCTCTGCGTAGTGCGGCTAGCTGTTGATCGCAGTGGCAATATCTGTCTACCATATCTCCTTTCTGCTTCTTGGAAGCAGATGCCATACCAGCGCATGACGTAGATGCGATATCCCCAGCAGGCCTAGTCCTCTTCCTACGACGATAATAGACTAATAGCGGCGTAGTAGGAGCGCGTGACTCTAAGACAGGTAAAGAAGACTCAGACAAAATAGGTGGAGGGATCTCAGCAACAGGCTCGATCACAACATAAAGTGGGACGACTGATGGCTCTAACGGTCGAGCCGTGACAATAGTGGCGTCCACCACTGGTGCGATACTGAGAGATCCTCCGGCAATAGGGACACCTCTAATCACGTCACCGACAACTAGTACAATGCCAGATGATCGTCCCGCCTCATGGATCGAGCGAGGAACCTCATCGTCATCATCTATCCACCCGTTGCTAGTGAAAGCGTAATGGGGGTCTACCTGGCTGGCAAAGGCAGCATGTTCAATGTGGAAAGATGAGGTAAGCTCGGTAGTACCAACCATCTGTGGAGTCATGACATGTATCTCTGGTAGAATAGATCTGGGTGAAGTCTTGAAATCTGGCTCGTAATCTGAGTCATGGATCTCGATGACCTCGTGTTCATGCGACATTTGTGACACACATATAACCGTACAAGTAAGTGCGTGATCAAAATGAATAGTAACACATAAGGCCAAATAAACAGAAAATCACGTACGCACATAAACACATAATGGTTTTCATACATGATAAAATTTTCTATGTTTATTTAAAAATTTTGGCTTCGAGAATTTTGGACTTTATATCTCAAAATTCTTCGGTTGAAGTCTAGTGTTTTCTCTCGAAAAGATCTAGTTCACTAACAACCATTGGCTCTGATACCAACTTCTGTCACACCCCAAAAATTTCGCAGCGGAATTTAAAACGTAGTGGTGATGGAAGTTGGTGCCCATTTACATCTTGTTAAACGATGCACTTAATTGTTGGACATATTGACTTATTTAAAACATAAGTTATTAAACATTACATTTTAAAACACGACACAACCACATAAGTTAAGTTGTCTTTGATCCTCGCGGATCTTATTACATTCGTCCCAGAAAGTTTAAAAAGTTAGTCCAACATTTTTAAGTAACACAACATGCATCATCAAACACAAGATACGCCATGATTCCCGAAGCCGAACTCAAGTACCTGTAGAACACGTTTAAAATCAAGTGTCAACACAAAGGAAGGTGAGTTCACATATTCAAATTTAAACAATTTGATCCTAAGGAAAAACTTTCTAATTATGTGTTTATTGTAAAACATCCATATAATTTTTAGAAAGTCCATTTATTTCCTTAATAAAATCCATGGGTCATCAGTCGTAAGTTTGTAAACCCGACATCAAGGCATTTTCCCAAGTTTTATGTATTAAATTCATAGCGTCAACATTCGGACTCGTATGTTAGCTAGACAATACGAACTATATATTTACCATGCAGGGATAATCAATGCTAGACAATAACCAGAATTTAAATTCGTTGTTTGACTTGACACGGGGCGACCGGTCACGACGGGGTTGTCAACCCGAAAGATCTACCAACAACTCATCGCGTGCAATACTTAATCGATTAAATGACATCATTGGCGCAGGGTCCATATTGAGACCATATATGATGTCTGCCTCACGTACAATATATATATATATCCTACTAATATGAAAAATTTAATATACGATGTTGTATGAATCCCTTGAAATCCCCACCGAAATGTAAGCCTATGATGTTACTTACTCTCTTGAGATCAAGCAAATTCGTTCCAACTATACGGTTGTTTTCCCCCAAACATATATTAATCAAAAATGTTTTATCTCGAAACGTATAATTTATCAAACTCCATATATTTTCAACGAAAATATATAATTTATATTAAAAAGGTATGTTTTAATCCAAAAACATTATTAAACCCTTTTTGGCGTGTTCTACCCCCAAAACATATACAAAATAGTAAAAAGAGGGGTTTAGTGACACTCACCTTTGAGTGCGTATTTTTAAATAGCGCAATACCACAGATTGATTTCTACACGTCCTATTATATGTAGGAACGATTTTTAAATCAATATATATCATAATAATCCTAAGTTTCTCCGTTTCTTAGAATGGTCACATAACTTTGAGATTTTCTCGAAAAGTTATCGTTTTTTATTATGTTGGCACGTTAATATATATATGAGTCCATATATATATATATATATTTTATGGTTTTGCGACTTGAACGATTTTATTGGTGACCGTTATCATGTAAATCCATTATCACTCCCGTTTATACGTAATATATCTACGATTTGCGCGTAGTAATATATATACATAAACGTTCACATAAATTATTATCGAAACACGCGTAATTTCGTTAACTTATCTATTTTATCATTTTTAAGGCAAGTATACATAAAATATCTTATATGTACCAATTTTCATGCTCGACAAACAAGTTACACATTTAACGCGATTTTTTTACCGTTTCTATCGCCTAAAACGCACAAGTATACATGCATAATCTAAATTTCCAATATCATGTTAAAACTTAACATATTTTCATATTCACATGTTTAAATCACATAACACATCTTAACACATAAGGTTCACCCAAAATTTACGTGTTCATTGAAAAATGAGTATTTTAGCGATTCGGTAACGTTTTCGGGCGTCGGAAGTCACGTATGACTAACCAAACACCAAGTAAACTTAAAATTAGTTAAAATACTTGTTCTTAAAATAAAAATATCAGTTTACTTACAGATCTAAATCAGTTTTATAAAAATCATTTGAAAAGCCGATTTTTGACCGTTTTAACGCATAGTTTTGCGTTAAACGTTACTATAATCATCCCAACTCGGAATGACTTGATATTTTAAGACAATACATTTTATTTACTGATTAAAATAGTGGTTATAATCATATTAGTGCAGTTTTTGTATAAGTCACATAAATCATGCGATTTCACGTATTTTACAACTCCTAAAGCACCAAGTACAACATGCAAGACTAGTAAACATCATGACAAAGTTATATGTCACTAAACACTTTAAAATAACTTTATTTTAGTGTTTATAATCTGATTAAAACTGATTTTTATTAAATCATACTCATATGATCATTTCATTCCTTCACATCATCATGTAAGTTCACATATGTGCATCTAATGCACTCATACAACATCACTATCATCACTTATGATCTAATCATACTCTAGAACTCACTAACATCATGTTCTTACAAAATTTACACACATCATCATGATAATTCATATTCATTCATGCTTATATCTTTCACATTTAAGATTACATGATAACTTTTATATGCATGCATACATATGTACATACATACATATATACGAAATACATACCTATACTTTCAAAAGTTTACTTTTCAACATATCACCTTCAAATCTTAAATCATTTTAGAACATTCTTGTATGACACATAAAAATTCCTTCATTCATCCTACTTTTCAAGAAATCAAATAAATCAAGAAATCTTTCAACAAAAATCAAAATACAACATATACACACACACACACAAACTCACGGCCATACATACATACATACATACATACATACATACATACATACATACATACATACATACATACATACATACATACATACATATATGCATACACCCATTTTTATTTTATTCAAAACCCATTTGTTTTTAGTTTTAAGTTAGTGTTTAGATTCAAGAACAAGAGAAACTTTCACTATCATCTTCATCACCATGAATCAAGAACAAGATTTAAAAAAAATATATGTTATACCTTCAAGATTCTTAGTGGGTTTTAAGATTTATGATGATGTGAAGCCTTGTTCTTGCTCAAACCTCCTTGATATTACTTCTAATCCTTCATGTAAGCTTGAAATCACTTTGGAATGGACTTGATTCTTCAAGATTTGAGTTTGAAAATGAAAATGGAAGTGTGATAGGGGGTGTTCGGCCAAGAATGTTCAAGGGAGAGAGAGAGAATGATTTTTGAATGTGTTTCTTGGAATTATGCAAGAATATGGAAGCATATACAAGTATAATCATCACCTCATTTTTCTAGATGTTACAAGTGTCCTATTTGCAAGAATCAAGAGAATTTTGGCAGCCCTATGTGCCGCCACATACCTCCCCTCTCACATACATTTTATATACATACACTTATATATGTAAATTTGAGATAAAAACAGGTATTTTACTGAATACCGGGGATTTTATCTAGCGTTTTAATCCCGTTTTAGTATGTTTTAAATTAATTTTATCATTCTATAAAAATAATCACATAAAATTATTACTGAAATAATTACCAATTGCCTTGACTGGCTGCGTTGACAGTATTTTGCCTAATACGCGCAGTATCGCGCGGTACGTGCTCAAACTCGAAAAATAGAGTTTCTTAGCGTTTTAATTTATTTTTCCTCACGGATATGATTAAAATCACTATTCTAATCATAACAGACTATTTTTAGGATTTTAACACTGATCGGGTGGTCACCGACGTTCGTTTCGCATTTTAATCGTTACGCAATAAGCGTTTATTTTATCGTTGCCAACATAATTTTTATAAACGTTTGTATTTACCAACACATTAAATATCATAATCAGTCACATACAACCTTTTTATATCTTCACTACACATATTACTATCGTACAGTACAGCCTGAAAAGCCGTGTGTCACACAAGGTATTAAAATGGGTCAATGCTTTGACCCGAGCCAGGTATGTGTAATGGGTCATTTTCGTAAAAATGTCAAATTCGAGGGTAGAATAGTAGTATAATGATTATCCAATCATAACCCATCACAATTGGAGTTGTGATGATAGATGAATGAAGGTCATAAAGTGGGAATAGGAGATATGAAGAGATGCGAATAATTTAAGCTTAAGGGATTAAATCCATAATGGGTCAAAATGAAAATGCGCACAAACCGGGTAATGGTTGCATAATTCATAAAAGTTATGAATTTTTGAGGATTTTGGGTTAATAATGAATTACGGTCAATTAGAAACAAGTTTCAAGCTAAACGGATAAATATCAGAGAAGTTACGCAGGTTTTACTAAAAAGGGAAAAATGGTCAACTTCTGTAACCCAGACTTGTTAAATCTATGTCTGGGTTATCAGTTAATTTTTGAGGTATAACCCAGACGAGTTACCTAGTTGTAACACCCCTAAAAATATTAAACTATATATGTGTGTAAACATGTATAATTAATATTATTAATATTAAAGATAGTGAAAAATAAAACTAGGGTATTTAACTTAGTTAAATATCTATGATAAATGATAAAGAAACAAGGGAATTTAATCTTATTTATAAACCTTACAACTAGAGGGACCAAATTTGACAAAATGAAAACTTGTTTTAAAACACAAGATAACTACAAAACACACACACTGGTGTGTGTCTTGTATTCGATCCAAACCACAGGGAAAACAGAGTTCTTCATCTCAACCCTAAATTCACTCTATACTCTCAAAAATCAAAGAAGGAATTCAATTAGGAATCAATCCTAAGCTAAAATCGTGATCACCAACCTTAGGAGATCACACGGTATGCTTAATTTTTGATCTTTGGTGAAACTTAGATGTGTTATGACTTTTCATGATTGAAGTACTTGAAAGTTTGATTGATATTTTGATTAAATTAAGATGATTTCAAGTCTATGAACAAGCCCTAGATGAGAATTTAGTGAAATTGTGTCATAACCTATTGAATTGATGAGTTATCATATGTGGGTTATATGGGTTTTGTGATAAACACTTGAATCATTAGGATAATGGATGTTATTTGATTGTTATGATGCAATTTCAAGTGTTGGTCA
The DNA here is from genome assembly GCA_030545235.1 of Helianthus tuberosus. Classification (NCBI taxonomy): domain Eukaryota; kingdom Viridiplantae; phylum Streptophyta; class Magnoliopsida; order Asterales; family Asteraceae; genus Helianthus; species Helianthus tuberosus. The sequence goes on from JARYGA010010905.1 coordinate 16,421, forward strand.
TGGTATTCTTGTCATATGAATATGAAAAGGATGCTTTGATATGGTTAACTAGTTACTTATGAACATGGTAATGTTGTTGTAATGATTTTGCACACAATATGTTTGATAAAATGCTTGAATGAACTTGAAATAAGTGAGAATTATGAAAGAATCAATTATTTGACTAGTTGGAAGCATTGGATGTTGAATATGAAATATGAATTCTAAGCGATATATCCGAATTGGATTTTATAGGCAATTTGGGTGGATCGTCTAGTAATCAAGGAGGAGCGGATAATCAGTTGAAAGGAAAGCTTTAAAGGTACGCGGCTATATGCTTCGTAATATTTTGCTAGTAATTTATGTTTAGTTACTTGAATGATAATTGAATCGTTATGAATTTTGGTTTTTACTAATACGGAGGATTCCGTAAATATTAACCGAATGGGATAAATAGAGAATAGCGATAATACAAAAGTAAAAGTGGTGGATTCAACTATAATGTTCAAATGGGTCAAAATGACTCGCATAATACATGTTTGGTTATTGAAAGCGATGGATTTCGCTAACGAAACCGAACAGGTCAAAACCACCAAAGTAATAAACTTTGGTGAAATAAGGCGATGGATGTCGCTAAGTAAGCTAAACAGGTCAAATCGATGTTCTTATGTAAACCGGAAAGGTTGCATAATTAAATACTTCGAGATGATGCCGGGTTATGAATTTACATTCATTATAAGCGTTGACCGAGAAATGGAAACGCTAATTTTAAGTCAAAACTCAGGAGTGAGTATGACTAAAATATGTAAAACTCTTTAGAATAAATTCTAGTTATGTTCGTTTAACTATCTATAGTTAAACGGGTCAAATTGGTGATATGCAGTTCGATAACGGCGCATAAACTTCACATATAATGCGCCGTAAATATAGATATGTTGACATGTATCATTGTTATAGAAGTTTTGAAGTCATAAATCAAGTTTATGGTTAATAGTTCTGAACGGGTCAAATAAATTGTAAATAATTATAACTCCGGTAGCCTAAAGTTAAGAAATTTGTAAATCATGATATTGGATTTTGATTCTATGTTATAGAGGATCGAATTATGATCACGTAGGAAGAAACGTGACCCATTTCGGTTCAATATCGGACAAGTTATGTCCATTTTAGTAAATACTAGTATAGTTGGGAATAATGCAGACCTGATAACAAACTCGCTGGAAAAAGTTGTCTTTCGCGCCACGAACAGCGACAAAGGTTACCGTCGCGACACGCGACACCTCTCGTGGGCCGCGAGAGCTTGAGTCTTCTCGGTCGTGGCACGCGACAACCTCCCAGATCGGGAAAACTTTGTTGTTTGATGTGTTTTGACGTTAGAACGTGTTAAATCACATTATAAACTTCGATAACTAATGTTTTGATGATTTTTGGTTATAGGTTATGGATACCACTTGTCGGATGAAGATCAAGCGTAAACAAGGTCCGAACACACAAACTGACAAAGCTTCCGCTACTTTACTATTCTCTTTTGTAACCATACTTAAGTAACACTATTATAACCATCTTTTGGGATGTGTTAAACTTTGTAAATATCGTTTGAAGGGTTGAACGTTATGTAATCGTTGTTTTATATATATTTTTGATAAATGACATTTAATATTCATTATATATTATAGGAAATAGTATATAAAAAGTAAGGGTCATACAAGTTGGTAATCAGAGCCTCGTGAAGACAAAGTGTGTTCGGCTCCAAGCTTGATCAAGACATCCGGTAAGAATTTATTACAAACAAGTGTAGATTTAAAGATTTAAATGAAGTAAATGATGTAAAAAGTGTATGGGAGGAGTGTATAAATACATTTGAACCCGGGAAATACACTAAGTAAGAAAGGTAAGGCAAGTTATAAACTTGACCAAACCGAAAAAAGAATAACATGTCACTTATGATTAAGTGTGTGATATAAATTTCCGTGTAACGAAATGGAAATAAATTGAATAGTTATTGATTAACTATTTTGAACATTTCAGTTAAAGAAATGTCCAGTGCAACCGGAAGTGATTCAGCATCTTACTTAACTGAAGAGATGAAAGCTACAATTTTCGAGGAAGTCGGAAAGGCTTTAGAAGCTAGTCTACTGCATTTTATTGATAGACTACAAACCACACTCTTATCGATAATGGATGATAAGATGAACGAAATGAAAGAAAGAGATACGGGTAAATCGAAGCATGTCCATATAATAAATTTATGCCATGCAAACCCCCGGTCTATAATGGCGAAGATGATCCGGTCGTTTGTCAACGATGGATTAGCGACATGGAAGGGGTATTCGAAAGAACCCATTGTGATGAGACCGATTTCGTGGCATACGGAACCGGTCAGTTAAGAGGCCAAGCTAAGGATTGGTGGGATAATCTGAAAAAGGAACAAGGAATTGAGGCCACGAGAACTATGACGTGGGAGGAATTCAAGACACCGTTCCTTAGACACCATAGCCCGAAAGCTGTGATCAACAGGATTAAAGAAGAGTGTATTTAGCTAAGGTATAGTGGTGAGTAAATAGAAAAAATCACGGGAGTGTTTCGTGACAAGATCAGGTTTTTTGATGAGCTGGTTCAGAATGAAGAACAGAAGATTTACTATTACTACAACATGTTAAGTGCAGAATATCGGGAGTTTATGACTCCTTCGAAATACGGGCATCTTACAGAGATAGTAAACGCCGCACGTGAAAGAGAGATCGAGCTGAAGAAAGAGATCGAAAGGGGGTGAAAGGAGGGTGTTTGATGTGAACCCAAGCCCTGGAAAGAAATCAAAGCTGAATGAAGCTCCTAAGAAAGTAGTTGCAAAAGGAGGATTATCTCAATGCAAAATATGTGGAAAGACTTACAAGGGCGGATGTTATTTTAAAAACAAACCATGTCCTACTTGCGGAAAAGTGGGACATGTGGTTGCAAATTGCCTGGGAAAAGTGTCAGTATGTTATAAATGCTATAAGCTAGGACATAAGAAGTCTGAATGTTTGGAGCTGGTTGGAACCAAAGAAACAACTGACACAAAGTCTGATGCTAAGAAAGCGAGGGCAAGGTCGTTCCACATGACAGCCGTTGAGGCTAAAGCTGAACCTGATGTCATTTCAGGTATATTTCTTCTAAATTCAATTCCAGCACGAATTTTATTTGATACGGGTGCGAATAGGTCTTTTGTTTCACATCGATTTATTCAACACCCTACATTCATGTTAACGAAATTACCTATGCCTCTAGAAGTAGAAATAGGTAATAATAAAAGTTTTATTGTTTATGATATGTGCTGGAACTACAAATTAAGCATTGACGATGAAGAAAATTTTGTCGATCTAATTCCCATGTCAATGGGAGAATTTCAAGTGGTAATCGAGATGGATTGGCTAGCTTGATATCACGCGAAAGTAATATGCAACCGTAAGGAGATACAACTAATGTCTCCAAGCGGGAAACATGTTACTATCTATGGGGAGAAAAGTTACACCCCCATAATCTGCTCGTTTATTGAAGCTTATAAGCTTATTCAACATGGATGTAAGGCGTATATGGCTTACATACATGATTCGACTAAAGAGTCTCTAGAAATTAAAGACGTACCAGTCGTACGGGAGTTTGAAGATGTTTTCCCGGAAGATCTACTGGGGATACCACCTGACCGCGAGGTGGAGTTAAGTATCGAATTAGTTCCAGGCGCAAAACTGATAGCCAAAGCTCCGTATCGATTAGTGTCACACCCCGATCGCGTTAAAAAAACAAAACCGTGGCGGAAACGTCGGGGAGTGTTGTAACAGGATCATCGTTTCACAACCATGGTAATTAAAAGTTTTGTTTTATTGATTTATCAAGTAATGTACATTGTCTTTAAACCAAAACAAACAAAATACACATTGTTTATAACTATTTTTAAGTCACTAAGGCCTCGTCCAGGTCCTATGTGACACAAGCTTCTTAGCAAGCAACATCAAGCAATACGACCTGAAACATATGTAAAAATAAAGTCAGCAAAGAAATGCTGGCGAGCACATAGGTTTTATAAGAGTATCGGAATCATGGCTCGTTTATATATATTGCAATACCTCGAAAACCTTGTTTTGAAAAGTATATAATATTGCAACATGATTAACCAACTCAAATCAAGATGGTTATAATTTATAAAATCTCGTAGCCATGATTCTTAACTCAAAGACTTTTGTTTTAGTAAACCAATTCGTAAAACATCTCGTTAAAACTCGTTAATAAAACTCGTATGGTTTATATCATTTCGAAAACCTCGTTGTGTGACATCGTTTCAAATCGTTTCCCAAGTGAACTAAATAATGACATGAATGTAATATGATAAAAGCACTTATATATAAGATGTACCAGCGGCGTATCTACCATGCTTCTATCATGTTACACCCGTCCCATTATCTAATCACTACTCAAAACCAATTGTTTATCCAAATCATTTATCTTGTTTAAGTCGTCCCAAATCGTTTTAACTCGTCCGAAAATCGTATTCGTTTTAATTGTGAAACTACTTATGGTCGTCTCGCTAATAACATAAAAACCTTCGTGACTCGACTACCTCGTTTCTCGTATTAACAAACCACCAAAGGGTAAGTTAACAATCACAGATTCGGTCGTTACCTACATAACCCCCACACATAACCATGGGTGTAGTCTGATAACGGGATTTGTCAGATCCTATGGTACCATAACCAAATACTGGTCGGTTCGGCCAAAATTAATGAAAGTCATTCGTTATGTAACTACAACCAACAAGTTCGTTCACATTATCGAAATCGTTATTAGTTTAATATAAACCATCTTTATCGTTTTTGAAACCATCGTTTAAATATCAAAATCGTTTTAATACATATGAATCACCCCAAAACAATTGAAAACAGTAAAATAGGGGAACTATGTACTCACATTGAATGGAAAGGTATCCTTGATCTAAAGAACCTAGCGAAGCTCAGGCAAACCAAGGAAATTCAAGTAGTACCTAGTAATCGGATCACTAGTAAATAAATCGACACCTAAATCGGAAGATCGGACAGAATGAGGTATTGTAAACCAAATGAGTGTTGGAACTCATGTGATATGGTTTAACAAATCCTACATCCTAAATCGGAACCTAACCTAAGTGTTTTCGACCCGTTTAGGTAGCTTACGCTACTTTAACGCGTCGTTCGCGTAAAACGCGTTCGAGACGTCTAACTAGTCATATGACAAGTATTATATGCCTAAACATGTTTAATTATGTTGCATAATCAGTTACGTGAAAAAAGTTTAGGTTACATATGTTTAATTACCAATTATGTATGAAAAGGGTATTTTGGTAAATTACCTAAGGCATATAAACTACATATCATACAACTACTTAAACTAGGTGACCATAAGGTATAACCTCGGAAGGTTATTCCCTATGCAACTATGGTCACTATACATGCTTGGTCGGATCCTAATGATCGACCAAACGGGCCGAGTTCGAAAGTCTAAGCGGTGGTTTAGACCGCTTGACTTACGACTCTAAACAAGCACTAAACTAAAAGTGACGAGCTAAGCATGTTGAAACATGCTTAACTAATTTAGAAAACAAGTTTTGATATTAAAACAAAGTGTTTTGATACCAAGAGTAGTTTTGTTGCAAAATATGCTTAAATGCGCATTTTGACCGAAACTACGACTCGTCACTATGCCAAGTCAACGTGGTAATCAGTAGGTATAGTCACTAGGGACTATAACCATCGTGATTACGCTCTCGTTGCGAAGTTCAAACGAACTTCTCGTTGACCATTGACTGGTCAAAGCTGAAAGTCAAACACTGTTTGACTTTAAAGCTAAGAAAGCAATAAAAAAATGAAAGAGGACTTACAAAGTGTCCAAATAGATTTGGTTCTAAGTATTCTCAGGTAGGTTGTGAATAATCACAACCACTTAGAGAAATCTCAGACCAAATGTGAGGAAAATGAATGAGAGACATGGCGTTATATAGTTTTTCGCAAACCGTTAGGATCATTTCTTGGCAAGGAGGGAATGATCTAGGCCATACAATTGTTAAAGACTGATTGGGGGACTTGTTCTCCACACAAACCAGCCCATAGCATTGAAAACCATTGATCAAAACCATCAAATTCGTGCTAAATGACCAGATTCAATGTTTCTGAGCAGTAACACTGACACGGTCCGTGTAAAGGTAAGGCCAGGCTTACGCGGGCCGCCTGGGACACTTTGGCAGAATGACAGTTTTAGCCCCTGAACTTGTAAAACTTGCATTTCGGCTCATTTTTGACACGTTTTAGCCCCGTTAACCTCATTTCAAGGCTCTAAAATGAAGTTAAAGTATTGGGAACTCAAAATATGCTCAAAAAAATCTCGGATGTCGGTTCGTTTGGTCGTACGATCGCGTTGTTCGGTTAATTACGATGGAAGTCGTAACGAACGCAAAATCGATCCAAATTAAGCGACGAATGAAATTTTATCATGCAAATCACTAAAATAAAATATTTTAATGATTACATAAATTTTTGGGTGTCCGGATATATTCAAAATGTAAGATATGCGCGAAAATGCAAACTTGTGCACTTTTTGACGCTTTTAGTCCCTTATTGATCAATAAAATTTATTTTAGCATACCGAACCCCTCAAAGCCTATTTCTAAGCTATGTAAAGGATATTTATGGTATGTTTAACTTATGATCAAGTTCAAGAATGTTCGTTACTATACAAATCGGTATAGTTTCGCAGTTTGGCACAAATAGTCCCTGCGATCGAACAAACTTGATTTCAACACACCAAACCATCCAAAACTTATTTCTAAGTTATGTGAAGGTTATTTAAGGTATGTTAAGCTTATTTCACTATCTTGGAGTGTTTTTTGCGTTAAACTGACTGCGTTTACGCACCATTTTACGTATAACTTTCTAGAAAGCGATTTAAAGCTTGAAATCGAATCGAATCAAATTGTAAAATCACCAAACACAAATACACACATAAAACACATATAATAACACCAAAGCACATTGTTTTATTAATAGTTAACATTGTTTTACATTGTTCGTCGATTACAGAGCACAGTTGTCACAGTCTCCCCTACTTTAGGAAATTTCGTCCCGAAATTTTAAGTAGAGGAAACTTGTGAGAACAATTGCGGATATTTCGCCTTCATTTGGTCCTCACGTTCCCAAGTAAATTCTGGGCCACGTTTGGATTCCTAGCGAACCTTGACCAAATGAATTCGTTTGTTCTTCAACTGTTTGTATGTACGGTTCACTATTTCCACAGGTTTCTCGACAAAGTGCATCGTTTAATCGATTTGGATTTCGTTGAGTGGAATGTGAAGATCACCGTCAGCTAAACACTTTCGCAAATTGGTCATGTAAAAAGTCGGATGGATATTTCCAAGCTCTGGAGGTAGCTCTAGTCGATAGGCAACCTGTCAAACTCTTTCAACAATCTTAAATGGTCCAACATATCATGGTGCAAGTTTTCCTTTTTTTTTCCAAATCTCACTACTCCCTTCCAAGGTGACACCTTGAGTAGGACATGGTCTCCGGCTTGAAATTCTAAGGGCTTGCGTCGCATATCCGCAAAACTCTTTTGACGGCATCTAGCTATCACAAGATTATCACGAATTTTCTTGATTTTGTCTGTTGTTTCCAGAATGAGCTCAGGTCTGGTATGCTGAGCTTCACCGATCTCATTCCAACAGACAGGTGAACGACATTTTCGACCGTAAAGAGCTTCGAATGGTGCCATATTAATACTAGCATGATAACTATTGTTGTAAGAGAACTCGATCAATGGCAGATGAGAATCCCAATTACCACCAAAGTTTATCACGCATGCTCTAAGCATATCCTCCAAAGTTTGAATCGTTCTCTCAGAATGTCCATCTGTTTAGGGATGATAAGCAGTGCTTAGATTTAGTTGGGTTCCGATAGCAGATTGCATGGTCTTCCAGAAATGAGATGAAAATCGAGCATCACGATAGGAAATGATATCCAAAGGAATACCATGTCGTGATACAATCTCATCAACATAAGTCTTTACAAGTTTATCAGCAGATAGATCCTCGCAAATCGGAATAAAATGAGCTGACTTCGTTAATCGATCGATGACAACCCAAATAGCATCGTGACCTTTGGATGTACGTGGTAATTTGGTGATGAGATCCATCGCAATGTTCTCCCACTTCCAAACCGGTATCTCTGGTTGTACAAGCAAACCAGAAGGTCGTTGATGTTCTGCCTTGACTTTGAGACAAGTTAGGCATTTCGATACATACAAGGCAACATCTTTCTTCATACCAGGCCACCAGATCTTAGTACGAAGATCCTTGTACATTTTATCAGCACCAGGATGGATAGAATATCAAGATTTGTGAGATTCGCCCATCACTAAAGTGCGGAGATCGTCTTGTTTCAGAATCCATAAACGATCCTTGAAATAGAGCAAACCATCGTCCTTCGCTTCGAGCTTAAGCTAAAGCTGTTGTGGTAATTCCTTACCTATCAAATCTTGTGAAACACAAAATTGTTGAGCTTGATGAACACGAGTTTGAATATCAGATAGAGTTCGAACAGAATGAAGCTTGACTCGCTCTTTTCGACTAAGCGCATCGGCTACGACATTCGCCTTACCAGGATGGTAGCGAATTTCGCAATCGTAATCGTTTAAGAGTTCAACCCAACGTCGTTGCCTCATATTAGACTCATTCTGATTAAGAATGTGCTGGAGACTTTTGTGGTCTGTGAAAACCACACACTTCGTGCCATAAAGATAGTGTCTCCAGATTTTGAGTGCGAAAACCACTGCGCCTAACTCAAGATCGTGAGTCGTGTAGTTCTTCTCGTGAACTTTCAATTGTCGAGACGCATATGCTATAACTTTGCCTCGTTGCATAAGAACACAACCAAGGCCTAACTTGGACGCATCACAGTAGAAAACGAAATCATCGTTTCCCTCGGGCAGAGATAGAACAGGAGCGTCACATGGCTTTTATTTCAGCATTTGGAATGATTCTTCTTGTTTGGGTCCCCACTCAAAAGGCTTATTCTTCTGAGTCAAAGCAGTGAGTGGAACCACAATCTTTGAGAAGTTCGAAATGAAACGACGATAATAACCAGCAAGACCAAGAAAAGATCAAATCTCTGTCGGTGTCGATGGTGTATTCCAATCTTTAATAGCTGCTATTTTGGATGGATCCACATGAATACCTTGCTCGTTGACAATATGTCCCAAAAACTAAACTTCTTTAAGCCAGAATTCACACTTGGAGAATTTAGCAAAAAGTTGTTCCTTCTTCAGGAGTTCCAAAGTCAAACAAAGGTGTTGCTCGTGATCGGCTCGAGACTTTGAATAAATGAGAATATCGTCGATAAACACAATGATGAACTTGTCTAAATAAGGTTTGCAGACCCTATTCATTAAGTCCATAAAGATAGCTGGAACATTTGTCAAACCAAAAGGCATGACTGTGAACTCGTAATGCCCATATCTCGTGCGGAAAGCAGTTTTGGGAATATCTTCTTCGAGAACACGAAGCTGATGATACCCAGAACGCTGACCGATCTTGGAAAAGCATGAAGCACCTTGCAGCTGGTCGAAAAGATCATGAATTCGAGGTAGGGGATATCGATTCTTGATAGTAAGCTTGTTAAGATCACGATAATCGATACACATACGAGAAGATCCATCTTTGTTTTTCACAAAGAGGATAGGAGCACCCCAAGGTGAATAACTCGGATGGATGAATCCTTTATCCGACAACTCTTGAAGCTGTTTCGATAACTCTTGCATCTCAGATGGTGCAAGACGATAAGGTGCTTTCGCAATTGGGTTGGCATTGGGTACAAGGTCAATATAAAACTCGACTTGACGAACTGGAGGCAAACCAGGCAGCTCATCAGGAAACACCTCTGGATAATCCCGAACAATCGGAATATCCTGAATTCTCTTGTTCTTGCCTTTCTCCTCGGTGACATGTGCCAGAAAAGCAACATATCCTTTTCGTAGATAACTTTGGGCTTTCGTGCACGACATAAGTTTCAATCCACCAGATGGTTTCTCGCCACGAACCTCTAGGACATCACAAGACAAAAGAGGAATACGAATGATCTTATCGAAACAAATCACCTCAGCATGATGTTTGGTTAACCAATCCATTCCCACGATAATGTCGAAACTCCCAAGTTGCATTGGCGTGAGGTCGATAGGAAAAAGATGGTTATCGAGGTTCAATTGACAACCATGAAGAACAGAATCGAGTACGAGGGCTTTACCAGTAGCAACCTCGACAGATAAGGGTTTCCTCAGTTTAGTTCTAGGTATCGCAAGTAAAGGCTCAAAGGATAACGAAACAAAACTCCTATCGGCACCAGAATCGAAAAGAACAGATGCAAGTTGATTGTTAACAAGGAACGTACCGTTAACAACCTCGTTGTCTTCCCTCGCCTCATTCTCGTTCAGATTAAATGCTCGTCCACGAGCAGGATTTACATTCGTGATTGTGTTCGGATTTGCATTTACCAATCTCGGGCAGTTGTTGCGGAAATGACCCATTTCTCCACAATTGAAACACGAACCAGGTGGGAATCTCACAGCATTCCCTTGAGCTTGTGTTGGAACTTGAGCAGCTTGATTTTGACCAAAACGATAAATGTTGGCCAAATGCCCAAGTCTACCACACGTAGCACTCTGTTTACAGGCCTGTTGGGCAACATGGTGACCATTACATCGAGCACAGTGAGGTGCGGTACCAGCATATGCTTTCTTTGCAGGAGGTTGAGTCGGTGGGTTCTGAGCAGTCTGTGCTGTAACAGCAAAGTTTTGGGAAGCCTTGCGCTTCCTTGACTTTTTAGAAGACTCACCCTGCTTCTTTCCCTTACCCTTTTCCTCGATAGAATCGATCGTCTTCTTCTTATCACCCTTGCGGGTAAGTTTACCCTTCCTGACTTGTGACTCAGTCAGGGTAGCAGACAACTCGATCACGTGACGAACGGTAGTAGGATTAACACCGGTCACAATATCCTGAATGGAATCGGGTAAACCATCGATATACTTCTCGATTGCTTTTTCCAGTGGGGTAACCATCGTAGGAAACAACAAACTGAGCTCTTCAAATCGATCCGTATAAGCATGGTGTTCTCCCTCGTCTTGTTTCAAATCATCGAATTCTCGTTCCAAAGCTCGAATCTCATGACGGGCACAGAACTCTCTCATCATGAGAGCTCGGAGCTCTTCCCAAGTTTGTGCTAATGCCACTTCGGCACCCCTATCACGCATCACTCCATTCCACCATGTAAGAGCTCGCTTCTCGAATACGCTTGATGCAAATTCAACCTTACGCGCATTCGGACATTGCACATGTCTGAATGTACTCTCAATACTCTCGAACCACTGCTGGAGCACAGTTGCTCCTTGCGACCCAGAAAACTTAAGCGGCTTCGCAGAATTGAAATTCTTGAAAGTAAATGGGTCAATATAATGTATCACTGAAGACATGCTCGCCTATAAGTGAACACTCACCCAAGAGTTCCCAGGTAAGAGCTACTGGTCTGATACTGCGGATTTGTACGAACACTCTAGCCTTAGACAGAAAACTCAGGGTACAGGCATTCACTCTTCCAGTTTGCATATGTTCACATTATTTAGACCCAAACCTTGACGAGATTTTGAAAATTCAGAGTGCATAAAGTTGAAAATGAATCAAACTGGAAGGGTTCAAAACCTTATAATCAATCATCCAAGGATAGATGATTAATTGTCGAAGCGGATTTGTTATTGTGTTCTGGTTGTGGTTATCACTTAAGGATAGGTAACGACATTGTTTTAAAATCTAAACACAAGAATACTTGCGTTAGGGTCCTAGAAAGTTATAGTCTTGGTCAAAGCATTACTAATAACCTAATTCCCTATAACCGTTGGCTCTGATACCAACTCTTCTGTCACACCCCGACCGCGTTAAAACAACGAAACTGCGGCGGAAACGTCGGGGAGTGTTGTAACAGAATCATCGCTTCACAACAATGGTAATTAAAAGTTTCATTTTATTGATTTATCAAGTAATGTACATTGTCTTTAAACCAAAACAAACAAAATACACATTGTTTATAACTATTTTTAAGTCACTAAGGCCTCGTCCAGGTCCTATGTGACACAAGCTTCTTAGCAAGCAACATCAAGCAATACCACCTGAAACATATGTAAAAATAAAGTCAGCAAAGAAATGCCGGCGAGCACATAGGTTTTATAAAAGTATCGGAATCATGGCTCGTTTATATATATTGCAATACCTCGAAAACCTTGTTTTGAAAAGTATATAATATTGCAACATGATTAACCAACTCAAATCAAGATGGTTATAATTTATAAAATCTCGTAGCCATGATTCTTAACTCAAAGACTTTTATTTTAGTAAACCAATTCGTAAAACATCTCGTTAAAACTCGTTAATAAAACTCGTATGGTTTATATCATTTCGAAAACCTCGTTGTGTGACATCGTTTCAAATCGTTTCCCAAGTGAACTAAATAATGACATGAAATGTAATATGATAAAAAGCACTTATATATAAGATGTACCAGCGGCGTATCTACCATGCTTCTATCATGTTACACCCATCCCATTATCTAATCACTACTCAAAACCAATCGTTTATCCAAATCATTTATCTTATTTAAGTCGTCCCAAATCGTTTTAACTCGTCCCAAAATCGTATTCGTTTTAATTGTGAAACTACTTATGGTCGTCTCGCTAATAACATTCAAACCTTCGTGACTCGACTACCTTGTTTCTCGTATTAACAAACCACCAAAGGGTAAGTTAACAATCACAGATTCGGTCGTTACCTACATAACCCCCACACATAACCATGTGTGTAGTCTGATAACGGGATTTGTCAGATCCTATGGTACCATAACCTAATACTGGTCGGTTCGGCCAAAATTAATGAATGGCATGCGTTATGTAACTATAACCAACAAGTTCGTTCACATTATCGAAATCGTTATTAGTTTAATATAAACCATCTTTATCGTTTTTGAAACCATCGTTTAAATATCGAAATCATTTTAATACATATGAATCACCCCAAAACAATTGAAAACAGTAAAATAGGGGAACTATGTACTCACATTGAATGGAAAGGTATCCTTGATCTAAAGAACTTAGCGAAGCTCAGGCAAACCAAGGAAATTCAAGTAGTACCTAGTAATCGGATCACTAGTAAATAAATCGACACCTAAATCGGAAGATCGGACAGAATGAGGTCTTGTAAACCAAATGAGTGTTGGAACTCATGTGATATGGTTTAACAAAGCCTACATCCTAAATCGGAACCTAACCTAAGTGCTTTCAACCCGTTACGACCCGTTTAGGTAGCTTACGCTACTTTAACGCGACATTCGCGTAAAACGCGTTCGAGACGTCTAACTAGTCCTATGACAAGTATTATATGCCTAAACATGTTTAATTATGTTGCATAATCAGTTACGTGACAAAAGTTTAGGTTACATATGTTTAATTACCAATTATGCATGAAAAGGGTATTTTGGTAAATTACCTAAGGCATATAAACTACCTATCATACAACTACTTAAACTAGGTGACCATAAGGTATAACCTCGGAAGGTTATTCCCTATGCAACTATGGTCACTATACATGCTTGGTCGGATCCTAATGATCGACCAAATGGGTCGAGTTCGAAAGTCTAAGCGGTGGTTTAGACCGCTTGACTTACGACTCTAAACAAGCACTAAACTAAAAGTGACGAGCTAAGCATGTTGAAACATGCTTAACTAATTTAAAAAACAAGTTTTGATATCAAAACCAAGTGTTTTGATACCAAGAGTAGTTTGGTTGCAAAATACGCTTAAATGCGCATTTTGACCGAAACTACGACTCGTCACTATGCCTAGTCAACGTGGTAATCAGTAGGTATAGTCACTAGGGACTATAACCATCGTGATTACGCTCACGTTGCGAAGTTCAAACGAACTTCTCGTTGACCATTGACTAGTCAAAGCTGAAATTCAAACAATGTTTGACTTTTAAGCTAAGAAAGCAATAAAAGAATGAAAGAGGACTTACAAAGGGTCTAAATAGATTTGGTTCTAAGTATTCTCAGGTAAGTAGTGAATAATCACAACCATTTAGAGAAATCTCAGACCAAATGTGAGGAAAATGAATGAGAGACATGGCCTTATATAGTTTTTCGCAAACCGTTAGGATCATTTCTTGGCAAGGAGGGAATGATCTAGGCCATACAATTGTTAAAGACTGATTGGGGGACTTGTTCTCGACACAAACCAGCCCATAGCATTGAAAACCATCAAATTCGAGCTAAATGACTAGATTCAATGTTTCTGAGCTGTAACACTGACACGGGCCGCGTAAAGGTAAGGCTAGGCTTACGCGGGCCGCCTGGGACACTTTGGCAGAATGACAGTTTTAGCCCCTGAACTTGTAAAACTTGCATTTCGGCTCATTTTTGACACGTTTAAACCCCGTTAACCTCATTTCAAGGTTCTAAAATGAAGTTAAAGTATTGGGAACTCAAAACATGCTAAAAAACATCTCGGATGTTGGTTCGTTTTGTCGTACGATCGCGTTATTCGGTTAATTACGACGGAAGTCGTAACGAACGCAAAATCGATCCAAATTAAGCGACGAATGAAATTTTATCATGCAAATCACTAAAATAAAATATTTTAATGATTACATAAATTTTTGGGTGTCCGGATATATTCAAAACGTTAGATATGCGCGAAAATGCAAACTTGTGCACTTTTTGACGCTTTTAGTCCCTTATTGATCAATAAAATTTATTTTAGCATACCGAACCCCTCAAAGCCTATTTCTAAGCTATGTAAAGGATATTTATGGTATGTTTAACTTATGATCAAGTTCAAGAATGTTCATTACTATACAAATCAGTATAGTTTCGCAGTTTGGCACAAATAGTCCCTGCGATCGAACAAACTTGATTTCAACACACTAAACCATCCAAAACTTATTTCTAAGTTATGTGAAGGTTATTTAAGGTATTTTAAGCCTATTTCACTATCTTGGAGTTTTTGTCGCGTTAAACTGACTGCGTTTACGCACCAGTTTGTGTATAACTTTCAAGATAGCGATTTAAAGCTTGAAATCGAATCTAATCAAATTGTAAAATCACCAAACACAAATACACACATAAAACACATATAATAACACCAAAGAACATTGTTTTTTTAATAGTTAACATTGTTTTACATTGTTCGTCGATTACAGAGCACAGTTGTCACAATTAGCGCCATCAGAACTACAAGAATTGTTATCACAATTGCAAGACCTTCTCGATAAAGGATTTATTCGGCCGAGCGTTTCTCCGTAGGGAGCACCGGTATTATTCCTAAAGAAGAAAGACTGTTGGGATTGAACCCTACTAAAGGAATAGTTGATAAAGCCAAAACTGGATCAGATCAGTGGATTCATAATAAGCAGTTGTTTGCATCAGTCTTTCCCCTTGAATGTGGCCTAACATCTGATATCCTCTAACTACTGCTCTTCTACAACAAATGATGATCTACAACAACTGTTGAACACTCAATGACTGTTGAAGACTAAGCACTGATGCTCAATCTACTGATACGGGTCAAGTACAGCTGAAGACACAAAGCACTGCTAGGGCTATAACAGTGGAATGAGAAGCAGAAGTTTACATTGTAGTTTGTATTATTTGTATTCAGTAGTTTAGTAACCAGTGTTTGTATAGATCAGTGGTTATAGGTTGTTAGGAGGTTAGATGTCACTTTCATGGTGACGTCAGCAAAGATGCCTCAGTGGTTTGTTCTGTACTATAAATAGAACAGTACCCTGTACTGTTCTATTAACTCTCTTCATCACCAAGTCATTCTGTACGAACAATCACTGTGAGCTCAGGATGAGGGGGAGACTTTGTGCATGCATGCATTAGTTTTGAGTATTGTAATCAAATACAATCATTCGATTCTATGTTAAACATGTTTGCTTAAAATTGTTCTCTCTTTGATTGTGTTGAAAGTTTATTCATCTATTTCCGCTGCAACTGTTTCTATTTCATCTTTATTTTAGTTAAACAAACACAATCATATCAAACTCAGATCCTAACAATTGGTATCAGAGCTTGGACAGTCAAATTTGATCTAACAATCATTTTGACATAAAAGTTCAGCTCAAAATCATTGATACTTTTAATTGTTCGTTTTTGTTGTAAAATAGAGTAAGGTATAATCACGTACAAAGTTGATTATTCAGTGCCTGAAAAAAAACCAGAATGACGTCACAATCACAGGATGTCAATAATAACATTGGTTCACTCTTCAAACCACCTATGTTGAAGAGATCTGAATACAACATCTGGGAGCGAAGGATGGGTCACATCCTAGCTCAACAGAATACCGGATGTTGGAAGTCGGTTATCTTTGGACCACATGTTCCAATGGTGCCGAGTGCTGAAGATCTAAAGGTCATGGTTCCTAAGAAAATTGAGAACTATACTGAACAATATTTTCAGAAAATTGAACTGGATGCCAAGGCATTTAGCATCGTTGCATCTGCACTACCAAATGAGATCTATGCTGGACTGTTACACTGTAACAGTGCCAAGGAATTGTGGGATGCACTTAAGGAACAGTTTGGGGGGACTGAAGAAGTAATTGAAAATAACATGGAAATTTTAAACCAACCGTATGAAACCTTTTGTCACATTAAGGGTGAATCAATAACACAACAGTTTGAGCGATTTAGCTATCTCATAAGTGAACTAAAACTTGTTAAGGTTGAATTTCCTAATGCAACACAAAATAGCAGGTTCCTCAGGTCACTTCCTGATAAACGGGACACAATTGTTTTTGTAACCAGCAATTCAGTTGGGTTCAAAGATCTGACCCTAACCCAGCTTCA
>JARYGA010010906.1:0-24312 GCA_030545235.1 Helianthus tuberosus
AGACGACATCATCGGAAAAATAAAAATACTATTTATTTTGGGCTCATTCCGATTTCGATGCCCGTAACGGACATACGCTCGTTACGGACGACAACGACTGAAAATCAAAAATATTATTTATTTTGCATTTGTTACGGTTTCGACGCGCGTTACGGACATATGCTCATTACGGACGACATCGACTGAAAAATAAAAATATTATTTATTTTGGACTCGTTACGGTTTCGACGCGCGTTACGGAAGTACGCGCGTTACGGACGTACGCTCGTTACGGTCGTACGCTCGTTACTGACGACATCGACTAAAAAATAAAAATATTATATATTTTGGACTCGTTACGGTTTCGACGCGGGTTATGGACGTACGCTCGTTACGAACGACATCGACTAAAAAATAAAAGTACTATATATTTTGGAATCGTAACGGTTTCGACGCGTGTTACGGACGTATGCTCGTTACAACGACATCGACTGAAAAATGAAAATATTATTTATTTTGGGCTCGTTATGGTCTCGATGACCGTAACGGGCGTATGCGTGTTACAACGACCTCGACTGAAAAATAAAAATATTATTTATTTTGGGCTCGTTATGGTCTCGACGCCCGTAACGGACGTACGCTCTTTACGGACGACATCGATTGAAAAACAAAAATATTATTTATTTTGAACTCGTTATGGTTTCGACGCGCGTTACGGACGTACGTTCAACATTGACCGAAAAAATATTACTTATTTTGGGCTCGTTACGGTTTCGAAGCGCGTTACGGACGTACATTCGTTACGTCCGACATTGACTGAAAAAAAAATATTACTTATTTTGGGCCCGTTACGGTTTCGACACGCATTATAGACGTACCCTCGTTACGGACTACAGCGACTAAAAAATAAAAATATTATATATTTTGGACTCGTTACGATTTCGATGCGTGTTACGGACGACATCGACTAAAAAAATAAAAATATTATATATTTTGGACTCGTTACTGTTTCGACGCGCGTTACGGACGTACACGGACGACATCGACAAAAAATAAAAATATTATATATTTTGGACTCGTTACGGTTTCCACGCGCGTTACGGACGTACGCTCGTTACGGACGACATCAACTAAAAAATAAAAATATTATCTATTTTGTGCTTGTTATGGTTTCGATTCCCGTAACGGATGTACGCTCATTACGGACGACATCGAATGAAAAATAAAAATATTATTTATTTTGGACTCGTTACGATTTCGACGCGCGTTACGGACGTACGCTCGTTACGGACGACATCGACTGAAAAATAAAAATATTATTTATTTTGGACTCGTTACGGACGTACGCTCGTTACGGACGTACGCTCGTTACGGACGTACGCTCGTTACGGACGTACGCTCGTTACGGACGACATCGACTAAAAAATAAAAACACTATTTACTTTGGACTCGTTACTGTTTCGATGCGCGTTACAGACGTACGCTCGTTACAGACAACATCGACTAAAAAATAAAAATTATTATATATTT
Organism: Helianthus tuberosus; assembly: GCA_030545235.1. Taxonomy (NCBI): domain Eukaryota; kingdom Viridiplantae; phylum Streptophyta; class Magnoliopsida; order Asterales; family Asteraceae; genus Helianthus; species Helianthus tuberosus. The sequence goes on from JARYGA010010906.1 coordinate 1,510, forward strand.
TGGACTCGTTACGGTTTCGACGAGCGTTACGGACGTATGCTCGTTACGGCGACATCGACTGAAAAATAAAAATATTTTTTATGTTTGGCTCATAACGGTTTCGACGCCCGTAACGGACAGTGACAACCACGGCAAAACCAGGTGAACCCTAATTGTGTCACGAAACGAGAACAAACATGACTCGGATGAATCCGAGGGTACGTTATGAGTAGTGCATGAATAATAGTACCTAACAGTGCGATATTGATGGTTAACGAAATGGAGGCTTTCCATTTAACAGTTCGCAAACCGTACAATAACGATTTTGATGCAAACGGAAGTGCCGTAGACTATTCTAATAGTATGGAATTACTTTGACATTGTAATGAAACAATAATGTAAGATTTGAGGCCTTAACATGTAGTTGGCACGTTAAACGAGGCGGTTCTGGTTAACGAAACGCCTTGCATTGTACAGTCAGTCAAGCCTAAAAACATTTATAGACCACAAATATAATGTATTTCAAGAAAATGCGTGAAAGCGTTCGACTTTTCCTTAAAGACGGGTTAGTATTTTTAAACTACGCGTTGCGTGATCGTTTACCAAACTGACGGGTCGAATGACAATTTGAACCATGAGATACCTTGACAGAAATTTAGTACTATAAGGGCCCGTTTGATAATAATCATAAAATATATTATATTTTGCCCTACTCCGTTTTTAACGAAACTTAGGTCAAAACATAGAGAAAAATAAGCTCATCTCAACAGTATATTCATAATTTTATAAAACGCTATACTTTGACGGTAACACGAGTAAAATGAGTGAAACAACCGAATTAATTATATAGTTATAATAATAATAATAATAATAATAATAATAATAATAATAATAATAATAATAATAATAATGAGTGAAATGAGTGAAACAACCGAATTAATTATATAATAATAATAATAATAATAATAATAATAATAATAATAATAATAATAATAATAATAATAATATCAAACCTCCTAAGTTTTTTTTCTAGATTTGTCGATAATGTCTTTTCCTAAACTCTTGCTTCACTTTTCAAAATTATAACACTCCTTCCACTTTCTCTCAAACTCCGTATCTTTTACTACAACTGAAACACATCAAAATCCAGCCAAAATTTTGAGGTATAACTTAATCTCAATGAGTTTTTATGTCCTTTTTATGATTAAAACATGTATTTGATAAATAGAAACCATCTAAACCAAGAAATCTTGATGTTCTTGGCACTCAAAGATTATTACAGCCTGAATAGGGTGTAAAAAGAAGATATATGATGTTAAATGATTTAAAAACACAGATTATGCGATAAAAACACAAATTATTTGACAATTTTCGGTCAAATCAAACACTAATCGAAAAAAATGGTTCTAAGGCTTGATTGACACGAGTAAATGAATATTTTTATTGTTTATGGTGTTAGGTACTGAACAAAAGAATCTTTCACTTTTGGAAGTGCAAGAATTGCATGAAAACGCACGAACCGCTAGGTAAAATTTGCGAAACCCGAATCTAGGATATACAGAATTGTTTATAGCATAACTTATTCTTTGGGTATTCAATGAACTTGAAATTTTTCAGGCTGATCATAAATGGTGAGAATATTACTCGATTAAAAGTTTAGAATTTTCTAAATTTTTGGTGAATTTTTAACCGTTTTAATAATAAATTCGGAAAAAAATGACAAACGAGCTCAATAAATTACCAAAAATTAAAGGGAAGTTGAGTTTAATACGGATAACATCCAGGAAAAGTGTGGAGATCATTGGCTGAGTTTTACTTGAGTTTTAAAAATCACGTTTTCGCGAAGTTTCGGTAGCCGGAAACGCGGTATAACGAATTCGGAAAAATCTCAAATTTTTCCAAGAAGTTCTTGGACATATTGGTACACTTCTGTGAATTTTTGGGTATTTTTGAAAGTCGGATCATTATGGGCAAAAATTGTTCGGTTAAAATATACTTTTTCATGAATTTATTAAAATTAATAAATTGATTTTATAAATTATGAAAAAAAATTTCTAGATTTCTATATATTTTTATCAACTTATATAAAAACTTTGAGAATATTATAAAATAGATATACTGAGTAATAATTTTTTTAATTAAAAATCTTATTATATTATACAAAACCTTTAGTTGTAAACGCATAACGAACCTGCCGGAATCGCGAATTGACCAAAGACTAAACTGTCAATAAGTGGAACACCATAGTCATTCTCATTGTTCCGGGACAAAATAGGTACTTGGGGTACATTACACGCCAGTTTCGGGTGATTCCCCGATGGCGAAAACGGAAACTTAAAATTGGGCAGCCTAGGATCCCCAAACGACCGAACTCCCTTAATATAAAGTTAATCATTTTTAATGGACATATTGTTGATTCCCATCTGAACCCAAGTTATAACGATTGCCGACCGGAACCTTGTTTTCGGTAATTAATGTGAATGCAGTATGTCTATCACGTCCGTCAATCTCGAATCGTAGCAGAAAGCTGAACAAAACACGGTTTTATATTGTAAAATATAAGGGAAAGTCAATTTAGTAGCAAGGTGGCATTATTGTAATTAATGAGACTTTCATTAGTGCCTTGCCTATAAATACGAGGCTTAGATAGTTCATTTAGAACTTTTGGCACATTTGAAGAAGTTAGAGAGAGAAAGCACTACGTGGTGATTCACGGTTCTTGTATTTGTTTTATAATCAATCGAAACATCATTATAATTACGTTCTTGTGTCCGATCCACACATATACATGGATTCTGCACGTGATACGTGTTCTTCGCGATCATCGGGAGTTGGAATTCGATCCGGAATCGCATCCACAATTAACCCAACACTAACTGATACTAGGACTAAAGTGGTAGAGCACTGACACATATACCCCACGTGATTGTTGTGCTTACTTATTACGTGAGTTTTACTACCCTGTTTCTAAAATGTTTTCCTGTTTACATGGGGTGAAATGCATGTTACATACGTTCATACGTGCACATATATACCTGACATGATGTGAATTATCTGAGTAAACTGGTACATGAAAAGTCCCCACAGACCCAAGTGATTAACCGTAGGCCGGTGAATGTGTAAATAGTACTATTGTTCTGACAAACCCAATTGTGATGGCCAGGAACACCATAAGATACATACGCAATTGTACATGTTCAAGCATAGGCTATGGAGTACTAGCCATAGCTACACAGGGGCAGTGTCATGGTGGAGGACCACAGGGTTGAGCTGACAATCAAGGCTTCACTTGTGGGCTAAGTATATATTCAATATAATATGCCAAACTTGAACTATATTTACATCTATTTAATACAAACTAAAACAGTGAAACTCACCAATTATTTGTAGCTGATTTTTTTTTTCAAAGTGTAACATGTTTTTCAGGCAAAACAAAGGAGGAATAAGCTTGTAGGAGTTCCAAGTTTTGAGTATGGATAGTACGTGATAGACGCACAACTACTAGTACCAGACTGCTTGTGGGAAAACTTAGTTGTAACTTACGTGTTGTTGAGTAAATAAATAATGTAAACGAAACACGTTGGTAATGTATAATATAACATCTTTATGAGCAATGTGTCTGTTGCTCCACGCGTGCGCTTCCGCTGCGAGTCGGGATGTGACACGGATGTACGCTCGTTACGGACGACATCGACTGAAAAATAAAAATATTATTTATTTTGAACTCGTAATGGTTTCGACGCGCGTTATGAACGTACCTTCGTTATGGACGACATCAACTAAAAAAATATTACTTATTTTGGGCTCGTTACAGTTTAGATGCGCATTACGACCGTACGCTCGTTACGGACTGCATCGGCTAAAAAATAAAAATATTATATATTTTGGACTCGTTACGGTTCCGACGCACGTTTCCCACATACGCTCGTTACGAACGACATCGACTAAAAAATTAAAAAAATTATATATTTTGGACTAGTTACGGTTTTGACGCGCGTTACGGACGTACACGGACGGCATCGATAAAAAAAATAAAAAGATTATATATTTTCGACTCTATATGGTTTCCATGCGCGTTATGGACGTACGCTCATTACGGACGACGTCAACGGAAAAAATAAAAATATTATTTATTTTGGGCTCGTTACGGTTTCGATGCCTGTAACGGACGTACGCTCGTTATGGACGACATCGACTGAAAAATAAAAATATTATTTATTTTGGACCCGTTACGGTTTCGACGCCCGTTACGGACGTACCCTCGTTACGGATAACATCGACTAAAAAATAAAAATACAATAATAACTAACGTACCAGTGAAGTGGGTCAACAATAGTCGAAACCTTCCCCTTGGAGTTTACGTGGTCCCACTGGCCCTTATCCGCAGTCACATGCCAAAACCGTAAAAGTGTGGGTTTATCAACCACCACCAATCCCTGTTTACATGTATGTTTATTAAACGTTATTAATATTAAGTTTTACATGTTATATATTAAAATAATGATAATAACAATACAAAAAATAATGTTAAACGTACCTGCATATCGAGATCCGTGACGATCTCAGCCTTCTGGTATAAACCGGACCGTGTCGCAAACTATGAAAGCGACATAGCACGTGCCTCGCCTGGCAGGCGAAAAAAACCTCGGGCATGGGGTGGGGGGGGGGGTGCGCAAGGACCACAATCTGGTCTGCCCGATGAGGACGAAACTCGAATGACGACAGAAACTCGACAAGTAACTCCGTGTAGGTCAGCATATATGATATCTCAAAAAGCCGATCCCACGGTGAACAACCGGGAATAACCTCCCGAGCCCTATCATGCTCCGTGAGAGTCTGAAGAGAATCCCAACAAACTGCCTAATGTCCACCGACATGCATCTTCCAAAGCTTGGCGCAACGGCCAGCAGCGTCGGAGTCCGGAGGAAACTCCAAGTATGCGTGACCCGGAAGAGGATCCGCCGGCTGACAATTCTGCTGCTCCACCTGCTCCTACACACATTAAGGTCGAGGTCATCCGTGTCATCATCCATCATCATACTGAAAACCAAAAAATAATAAATTTTAGTCCATTATAATATATATTTTGGATTCGTTACGATTTCGACGCTCGTTACAAACTTCTTCGACTAAAAAATAAAAATATTATATATTTAGAACTCAATAAGGATTCGACGCGTGTTATAGACATACGCTCGTTACGGACGACTCGAACTATAAGAAAATATTTTATATTTACGGCTCGTTACAGATTCGATGCGCGTTACGGACCTACGCTCGTTTCGAACGACGTCGACTAAATAATAAAAATACTATATATTTACGACTAGTTACGTTTCGACGCCCGTTACGGCCCTACACGCGTTACGGGTGACTCGAACGATAATATGAAAATATCATATAATTACGGCTCGTTACGGATTCGACGTGCGCTACGGACCTACGCTCGTTACAGACGACATCGACTAAATAATAAAAATATTATATATTTACGACTAGTTACGTTTCGACGCTCAATACGGACCTACGCGCGTTACAGACGACATCGACTATAAAAAAAATATTATATATTTACGACTTGTTACGCATTCGACCCGCGTTACGGACATACGTTCTTTACGGACGACTTCGACTAAATAATAAAAATATTATATATTTACGACTAGTAACGTTTCGACCTACGCTCGTTACGGATTTGACGCGTTTTACGGACCTACGCTCGTTTCGAACGACTTCGACTAAATAAAAAAATATTTTATATTTACGACTAGTTACGTTTCGACGCTCGTTACGGACCTACGCACGTTACGGACGACTCGAACGATAAAAAGAAAATATCATATAATTACGGCTCGTTACGTATTCGACGCGCTTTACGGACCTACGCTCGTTACGGACGACAACGACTAAATAATAAAAATATTATATATTTACGACTACTAACGTTTCGACGCTCGTTACGGACCTACGCGCGTTACGGACGACTTTGACTAAATAATAAAAATGTTATGTATTTACGGCTAGTTACAGATCCGACACGCGTTACGGACCTATGCTCGTTACGGACGACTTCGACTAAATAATAAAAATATTATATATTTACGATGAGTAATGTTTTGACGCTCGTTACGGATTTTGGACTCGTTACGGACGACTTCGACTAAGAAAAAAATATTATATAATTATGGCTCGTTACGGATTCGACGCGCTTTACGGACTCGACGCGCGTTATGGACACGACTTCGACTAAATAAAACAAATATTATATTTTTACGGCTCGTTACGGATTCGACGCACGTTACGGACCTTCTCTGGTCTCGAATTGTATATATATTTAGTTTGTTTACACAATAAGAGAACCTAATTCACGTGGTTGATTTAACTAAACCTAGTTACTTAATTTTCACGAAAACAATGGAAATAATAGTCACTAAACCGGTATTGTAACTTGATTTCAATCATACATCAGCCCTAACTCTCATTCAAAACCAAACTACCTTTAAAATATGATTAAACTATAACAGAACCTAGCTCTCGCAATTAGTTTAACTGAACCTGGTCACTCAATTTTCACGGATATAACAAAGATAACTTGATTTCAGCCCTACACAAGCCCAAATTCTCATTGAAAACCAAACTATACTTTAAAATATAGCTAAACCATAACAGAACCTGGTTCTCGAGGTTGATTCAACTAAACCTAGTTACTCAATTATCACGGAAATAATGGAGATAATCATCACTAAACCGGTATATTAGCCTGATTTCAGCCCTAATTCTCATCGAAAACCAAACTACTTTAAATCCCATTAAGGTTGTAATATAATTAAACCACAACAGAACTTAGTTCTCCCGGTTGATTAAATTGAACCTAGTTACTAAATTTTTACAGAAATAATGGAGATAGTCGTCGTATTGTAACTTGATTTCAACACTACACAAGCCCTAATTCTCAGTTAAAAAGAAACTAGCTTTAAACCATCTAAAATCATTAAGCCTGTAAACAGAATTAAACCATAACACAACAATTTCACATATTCACCCAAACAAGTTTTTCACCCAAACAAATTCTACAATTTTACCTAAAATACACATAATTTACGAATGAAATACATACAAAATTAGAAATTACTGAACTTGGGTTGAAGAATTTCCTGTTGTATGCTTCAAATCGGCTTCAAATACGGTCAAAATACGTAATCGCCTTCTTTTTTCGCTCGTATGTGTGTGTATTTTTGAGAGTGTAACACCCCGTAAACCCGTGTCTAGTAATGTATTGAAACGTGTCCCTATTCCTAATTATGCCTAATGTTGGCTAGGAGGGACTATTTTTGCCAAAAGTAGAAACTATGAATGTGGATGGACTAAAAGTGTCAACATGCTGAAACTATGTCTCTGTGTGACCTTTTACGATGTCCGTATTCTCAAATGAGCCACTTGTTGGACGAGAGGATCCAGTTGTGAATTTATTTGAAAGTTTGATAGCTGGAGGACTAAAGGCGTCAACATGTTAATTTATACCTCTGAGTGACCCTTTAACGAACTGGGAGCTTAATGATGTTCGGTCATACTCTCGGGTGTGCCAAATACTGGCCACGAGGGGCTAATTATGCCATTTATGTTAATACATATGAGTATGGAAGGTTGAGGGACCAAAGGTGTCAAGTTACAAAAGTTTTGTTTTTGGTTGAAGCCTTTTACGGACTACAAAGCATAGGACCATACGGTTCGTATGCAGGTCTGCTAGGCAGATTTATGCTTACAGCCCACACAAACCGCCAAAACTCATATTTCTCGAAAGCATGGGCTCCTAATCTGCTATGCCACGTTAGGGGACATGTGTAGGCACCTCCTAAGCCCCCAAGACACCTGTGATCACCTCCACAATCCCTCCAACACTATAAATAGAGTGTTGTTGCAACACTTTTCCTTGCTCATTCTTGTTTTTTCACATTCCTCTCATCTCCTGGAGATTCCCAACTGAAGGTAGCTTCCATTTGAGTTCTTTTTCATCAGAGGTTCACTGGTAAGTGATCCTTTTCGTTGCATTTTCGTTTATAGGCTTTTTAAAGCCAAAAGTCAAGCATTTTCGATAAATGCTTTGACTTTCGGTTTAGACATTAATGGTCCAGCCATTGTTCGAGACGCACATGGCTACGTGATCGTAATTAGGTAGGTGTTAATCCCTCAAAAGGACACCTCCTGAAAATCACGTTTACTTGGTCAATTGAATGGTCAAAGTTTAATGCTTTAAAAAGTCAAACTGGTCAGATTTTATAAATGTTATAATCTGGGTTTATATATGTTCTAAAATATGTTTTAACAGTTAAACAAGTTGGTAATAATTATTAGAACATGTGTAAACATGTTCGGCTCGTCAATTCCAGTTTTAGGGTCGGTTCGCAACCGAAAGTTGCAAAGTTTGACTTCTGCTTTAACTTTTGATTCTGACCTGATTTAGAATAGTATTCTACTGATTTAAGGTTGCATTATGATCGTAATTTAATGTATCATAACCCTCTAAGGTTATATTACATGATCATAATCATATTCTGAGTTTTTGTTCAAGTTCCGTTATTATGCCAAACTTTGACAAAAATGCCCTTTTTGCAAGGAATAAGGTTTTAATCATTAATGAGCTTACAAATGACTTATGTACTGATATGTTAATGTAATTAACATATTTTATGTTATTAAAATGATCATAAACTGAGTTTTCATATAAGATCGTAAATTATGTTTTATAACGACAAAAATGCCCTTTCGGCACATAGAATGGTTTTAAACATAATTTCTCATATCAAACTCATTACTTACTGATGTAATATCATAATTAACATATTTTGGGATATCAAATCAGTTTAAAATAAGTTTATGTACATGTTCTTGTATTAAGCCATTAAATGACGTAAATGCCCTTTTGGCACATAACATGGTTTTAGACCATAATTTTTATACAAAACCATTAACTTACTGTTATGTTATATTAAATAACATATTTTAACAGTAAGAATCAGTCCATAACTTCTATTTTGATATAAGATCGGAAATTATGTCATATAACAACTTAAACCCCCTTTTGTCGCATAGTACGGTTTTAATCATAACTATCAATCAAAACTTGTTACCTACTGATATTATAGATTATTTATAATATTTTTAGAGTAGGTATATGTTCATAACTCGGATTCCCAAATAAGTTCTCAAACTATGTTTGAAATGACCAAAATGCCCCTACGATGCATAGTTTGGTCATAAATCATAAAACTCACACATATTCAATATCGTACTGATATTATATCATAAATATAATGTTTTTACAGAATGATCATGTTTATAACATTAGTTTATACGCAAGTTTCTTTTATACGTCGTTAAATGACTAAAACGCCCTTATGAGGCATAGTTTGACTTTAAAACCTTAACGGGCATATAAATTGATATCCTATTGATATTAGAAATTATTTAAAGTATGTTTGCATATAGAACTTGTTCATGACTCATCTAGTTACCCGATATCGCCTATACGCGTACGGTTAAGCTTATGTAACTAGTTTACGTAAGTTTTCCGAAACAGGTCAAACCTTATCATTTTTACTTCAAATTTCAGAATGTTATTTGTTTACCCATATTATATAAGTCTTAGTACTTGTTGGGTTTTAAATACATTCTATTCCGGTCATCACTTAATCAAGAATATGGTACCGTTTTCGATATTTTAAGTTAACCGGTCCAATTCTATGACTTAAATAGGACCTGTTATCATTCTAATTGGTTATTTATACCATCATTCCATACTAGATCCTTTCAGTAAATTGCTACCTACTCTTTGTTAATTGATTTATGGCTAAGTTATTTATAAACCTTGCATATTAAGACAAGTATTAGCTCAGGTAAATACTCTTAACCTATTTTCCCTATACGGGCTCAGGATACGGTAAATTATTACCTCTTCGTCGGGTAAGGGATCATATACCGGATTGTGGCTACAAAATCTTCATAACCCGTTTTAATATGTTTTGTCTGATAACATACACATTGGAAGTTAAAGCGACCATGTCCTGGATATCCCCGACTCATTTAAGTTACTAATGGCCATGACAAAGCACAGGGTGTAGGCATACACCCGACAGATGCTTAATGCTAATATAAAAACCTTTTTCTTTCCCACTACGTGGGAACACCCCTCCGTGGGTTTAAGTGGTGTGTCGGTTAATAATGTCTCGGTGTTTAGTACTGGGCCCCATATGTATGACAGTCATATAAAACTGTATACAAGATCATTTTGAATTGTCCCAAGTTATTTATAAAAATATGTGCCTTGTGCACTTAAATCAATTTTGAAAATGTTTTCAAAATGTGTCGGTTAATTGTATTTACTAGTGTAAACTGATGTATTTTTAAAAGACTAAGTTAAATGTGCAAATACGAAATAGGCTGGAAGTTGCTCGGTAATGCTAGAAGAGGAATTTGCAACTCCTTTACATAAAGCCTATTAGTCTGTTGAATCTCCCTTTTGTACATTTTTATGATCCGCCTGTGGATCTTTGTTATTAAGAGCCGTCTGTATATTATTTGAACATTTGCACATTTGCACATTTTGTTTGTGATAATATTTTAACTCCAAGACTTCCGCTATGCTATCTGTGAATATTTGACTATGACGATACCAATCTTACATCACGATACTCCCCACCCGGGCCACCGGGATTGTGGTTAATATCGGGGAGTGACAGGTTAGTATTGTGACACCCGACTATTTTGAGCTGTACCGTACAAGTGTGACACATGTCATGAATAAATAAAAGGCTATATTATATTGATATTCGTGTTTATATGTGGTATTTGATGTGTTGGTAAATCCAAACATGGTTAAAAATTATGTTGGCAACAATAAGATAAACGTTTATCGCGTAACGAACAAAATGCGAAACGAACGTCTGTGACCGCCCGATTAATGTTAAAATCCTAAAAATATTCCGTTATGATTAAAATGGTATTTTTGATCATGTTCATGAGGAAAAATAAATTAACATGCTAAGAAACTATATTTTTCGAGTTTAAGCGCGTACCGCGCGATGCTGCGCGTTCATGACAAAATACTATCAACGTAGCCAGTCGAAGCAACTGAAAATTATTTCTGTAATAACATGGTGAGTTTATTTTTATAGAGTGATAAACATAATTTAGAACGCCTTAAAATGGGATTAAACGCGAGTTAAAATACCCGATAGTCAGTTAAATACCAGTTTTTGTCTAAATATATTATATATAGGTGTATGTATATATAATGTATGTATGTGTAATGCAAGGTGGCGGCCATAGGGGTGCCCACCACAACTACATGAGGAAATGTGTAGAAAAAAGGTCTTGCAAGCAATGATTATGGAATTTTGTATAAAACACTCCACCACACTCAAGTCGTAACCAAAATGCATCACACTTTCTCTCACCTCCTTTCTCTCTCACTCAACCGTATACCACCACCACTTTATCCATTTTCAAATCTTTGATGAGTTCTTGAATAATCAAGCTTATTTCAAGTGTTTCCAAGTTGTTTTGAAGATCCAAGTAGGTTTCCAAGGTGAATACAAGAGGAAACAAGCTCCATAACATCAAAATCTTGTTAAAACCCACCAATAATCTTGAAGGTATAAAATTTATTTTTAAATCATACTCTTGATTTTTGGTGATGTTTATGATGTTGGAAGGTTTCTCTTGATTCTTGGAATATTTCACAAACTTGAAACTAAAATAAATGGGTTTTTATACAAAATTAAAATGGAAACTTGTGTATATGATGGTAGGGCCAAAAATATGGATGTATATGGTTTAGAGGTTGAGTTTTGATGTTTAGTTGATTTTGATGATGTGATTCATGAGAAATTTGATGCATGCATGATCAAAGGTTGATTTTTATAAAAGTTCTATGATTAAAGATGGTCATGAAAAGTGGATTTTTGGATGTTTATGTGCACATGTGTGTGTGTGTGTCGTGTATGTATGTATATGTACACATGCATGTGGGATTTTTGTCATATGTTCATAAATAGGAAGTGAATCTTGCATTTATCTTAACATAATGATGATGTGATGAAGATGTTTTGGAATATATGAACATGAATTTAAGATGGGTATAGATGCATTTAAGTTCAAGTGAAACGATGATAATATGATGACATGCATTAGAAGCTTGTACATGAGCATGCATGAGGATTTTATGATCAAGAAATGATGAAAATATTATGATATTACAAATGTTGTTTAAATCTGATTATGAACACTAAAAATGTTATTATTTGAAGTGTTATAATGATAGGAAACTTTGTCCTAGGTTAGATAGGTTTGCATGTGGTACATGAAGCTTGAAAAATGGTAAAATGGGTGAAACTTGTATGATTTATGTGGTTTGCATGAAATCTGAGTTGTCATGAGTATGAGCACCATTTTATTCAGTAAATAACATGCATTATGTTAAAATATCAAGTCGTTATGATTTGGGATGGTTATAGTAACGTTTGATGCAAAACTATGTGGTAAAACGGTTAAAAATTGACTTTTCGGATGATTTTTATAAAACTGTTTTAGATCAGTAAGTAAACTGATAATTTTGATATAAATAAAATTATATTAACTTATATTAAGTATCATTGGTGTTTGGTTAGTCAAACGTGACTTTTGACGCCCAAAAACGTTACCGAATCACTAAAATACGCGTTTTTCAGTGTTCACTAGAATGGGTTATTCATGGGTGAACCTTATGTTTTACAATGTGTTATGTGAATTAGAATATGTGTATAATGATTTTTTAATTGTTGACATGATAGTGGGGATTAAGACTATGCATGTACACTTGTGTGTTTAAAGCCGTAATATCGGTAAACTCGCGTCAAATGTGTAACTTATTTATCAAGCTTGAAAATGATACATTTGTTAACATAATAAGTTATTTCATGTATAAATTCTTTAAAAATGATTAAGTATATAAGTTGACGAGATTACTTGTATTATGATATTAATATGTTCATATTTATGTATATATATTACGATGCACAAATCGTAGATATATTGCTTATAAACGGGTGTGATAACATATATATCATAATGAGGGTCACCAATAAAATCGTTCAAGTTGCAAAGTTCTTAAAATATATATATATGAACGCATATATATATATATATATATATATATATATATATATATATATATAAATACGCCAAAATAATAAAAAATAATGACTTTTCGAGAAAGTCTTAAAGTATGTGAAAATTCTAAGTATTGGAGAAACTTAGGTATTTTGTGAATTGTTGATTATTAAATCGTGCCTATGGAAATTAGGACGTGAAGATCAATTTGTGGGATTGCGGTGATATAATTACGCACCCTAAGGTGAGTGTCACTAAACCCCTCTTTTTACTGTTTTATATAACGTTTTGGGAGAAGAACACGCCTTAAAAACGATTAAAGATGTTTTTGTATAAAACTTACCTTTGGTTATATTAAATGTATATTTTCATGAAAAATATATGGTTTTGATGATATAAATATGTTTCGAGTAGAAACGGTTTTGATGAATAAATATGTTTCGGGGAGAAACGGGGATTATTATGGTGTTTGGGAGAAAACGACCGTGTAGATTTAAAATTGCTTAAATCTAAAGTTGGGACGAATTTGCTTGATCTCAAGAGAATAAGTATCAGATATAGGCTTATGTCTCGGTGGGGACTTCGGGGAATTCGTACAATGCAATATATTAAATTTATCATTATTAGTAGGATATAGATATTGTTCATGAGGCAGGCACTATAGATGGCCTGTTAGGGGCGCATGCGCAAGTATTGCCGTTAATCATTTAAGTATTGCACGCATGGAATTGTTGATAGATCTATAGGGTTGACCACCCCGTCATGACCGGTAGCTCCGTGTCAAGTCAAGCGACGAATTGATATTCTGTTATTGCCTAGCTTTGATTATACCTTCATTGTTAATATATAGCTCGTAATGTCTTGCAAACTTACGAATCTGAACATTTGATGCTATCAATTTAATATATAAACTTGGGAAGATGCTTTGTTCGAAGGTTTTTGGGAAACGCTTGCGACAGCTGACCCTCTGTTTTTTATTAAGGAAATAAATTGACTTTCTTAAACTATATGGATGTTTTGATAATAAACACATAATTAGAAAGTTTTCCTTGGATCAATTTTTTATAATTTGGATATGTAAACTCACCCTCCTTTGTGTTGACACTTCATTTTAACGTGTTCTTCAGGTGTCGCAGCCCCCGACCCCTACCCCCGGAGCGGGCGTCGCGAGAACATAGAGCGGGTGGTATCCATGTTTATTAATTTGGTTGCGGAATTAAAGCATCAGGACCGTATTAGGAAATAAATTTCAGAGTATTAAAACACCAAACTTTTTTAATAATTAAATGGGATAAAACCCAAGTTTCATTCATAATACATTTATATGGATAAACCCTAACTATAGAAAACATAATCTCCTTTTTATTTAGGTAACTTTTATATAGCCACTTCTTTAAGCCTTCAGTGCTCCATACCTGGCTTCTTATAGCTTCACATTAAGTTACCTGAAACGCGTTTTAAAAAAGGCTTTATCAGCAATAAATATTGGCGAGTACATTCCAATTTGTAAAACATCAGTTGTTATAATATTACAGTATTAAGGGCGATTACAATGTTTATATCTACCCAATTACTCGTTCAGTACGTGTCACTTGACGGATCTGTGACTATGGTCATATCACACATTGGATACCCGTGCTCAATTGTGAAGGTTATCAAGTACTGTATACAAACCACATAATACTGGTAGCAATTGTAGAATACAAAGACTTAATCACTGTAATTATAACTGGTAAACATTTAAGGTTTTGGAAAACATTTGAAATAATGGTTCATAAACTGTGAGAAAAAGAGAATGACTTACATTGTTGATTTAGGTAATACTATAGCTTCCTGAGGGTGTTCCTGATTATAGTCTATTAAAAATAAACAATGCACACGTGTTAGTAAGATAACCCAAATCACATTAGCCATTCAAAACGAGACAGAACTCCAATGAACTAAGTCAGGCAGAGCCTTGACATGCGTTACGGAGCCCTAGATCAATCGGGTAGGGTAACGAATACGTGATCGGGGGTTAAAATTTACAACGAGACAGAGCTTCGTGTTTTAGTGGGTATTATGTCGAGCAGCTTTTAGCTATAATAGGGGCTTTGAGAGAGAAAATAATTGAACGAGAATGAATGGAGCAGGAGGGCTCCTTTTATAGGTTGATCAAGGGTGGCTCCTACCCTGTGAGTCCCCACCCTTTCTCCTTCGTTGCCCGCGAGCCAGGTAGACTAGGGCCTAGGCTTGGCGAATCAGCACCATAGATTTCACACGCACATGAACACGTGGCGCCCTGAGGCTTCGACATCTGACACTCGGTCGCGCCGCGTGACTCCATTTGGGGACTAGGTCGCTGCCCGCGAGCAGTCAATAATATTTGTTTTATTTGATTTTTAGTAATATTAGGGTTATACGAGTTCGTTTATCGCATACGGAATGTATTTAGGAGCGTTTAGGGGTGTTTTCGAGGGTTGTTATATCCTCCCCACCTTATTTTAAATCTCGTTCTCGAGATTCACTTGAACAGGTGTGGATATTTCTGTTGCATTTCTGACTCGAGCACCCAAGTGTATTCTGGTCCTCTTTTTGAATCCCATTTTACTTTAACCAGAATTAATCTCTTTTGTTTGAGATTCTTGACCTTTCTATCTTCAATCTGCAGTGGTTTCTCTATAAACTTAAGTTTTTCATTTACCTCTATGTCCTGAAGAGGTATCACTAATGATTTGTCTGCTAAGCACTTCTTGAGGTTACATACATGAAACACATCATGTATTCCTGCCATTTCCTCTGGCAATTCTAGCTGATAAGCTACTGGTCCTATTCTTTTGATAATCTTAAGAGGTCCAACATACCTTGGGCTTAGTTTCCCTCTTTTAACGAATCTGACTACTCCTTTCCATGGAGAAACTTTTAACAATACCTTATCTCCAACTTGAAATTCCAATGGTTTTCGCCTATTATCTGCATAACTCTTTTGATGATCTCGTGCTGCTTTTAGTCTTTCCTTGACTTGAACAATCTTGTCCGTTGTTTCTTGCACCATCTCTGGTCCAGATAATTGCTTTTCTCCAATTTCTGCCCAACAGACTGAAGTTCGGCACTTTCGTCCGTAAAGTGCTTCAAACGATGCAACATTAATGCTGGTATGATAGCTCTTATTGTAAGAAAATTCTACTAATGGCAAATGATCGTCCCAATTTCCTCTGAAATCAATTACACAGGCTCTAAGCATATCCTCCATTGTCTGAATTGTCCTTTCGCTTTGTCGCTGTGCTTAGATTCAACCTGGTTCCCATTGCTTTTTGGAAACTTGTCAAAAAATGAGATGTAAAATGGCTATCTCTATCAGACACAATAGATAAAGGAATTCCATGTAATGAAACTATTTCACTTACATATAACTTGGCTAACTGTTCCATACTGAAAATTTCCTTCATAGGTAAGAAATTAGCAGATTTGGTTAATCTGTCAACAATCACCCAGATTGTATCATTACCTTTTCGTGTCTTGGATAATTTGGTAACAAAGTCCATTGTTATTAATTCTGATTTCCATATTGTCATATCTAATTATTGCAATAACCCTGAAGGTTTCTGATGTTTAGCTTTAACCTGTGAACATGTTAGACATTTAGCAACATAGCTTGCTATATCCTTTTTCATTCCTATCCACCAGAAATTCTTTCTCAAATATTGATACACCTTATCACTACCGGGTTGTATCGTATAATTAGATTTATGGGCTTCTTCTAATATTTGGTTTCTTAGGTCTCCTTGAATAGGTATCCAAAGCCTTTTCTTATGGAATCTCCAAATTCCATCTGCTCCTTGTTCAAATTCCTTAATAACTCCTTTTAATCCTTCAACATTGTCCTTGATTGTTGTTTCCAGTACCTCTCTAATTTTCTCATTTAAATCTATCTGCAGATTTAGTCTGAGAGAGCGTACTCATTTTGGCTTTTCATGATATTTTCAACTTAAAGCATCAGCTACTACATTAGCTTTTCCTGCATGATATTGAATATCACAATCATAATCACTAAGAATTTCCATCCAATGTCTTTGTCTCATATTTAATTCTTTTTGCCAAAAAAACATATCTTAAACCCTTATGATCTGGGAAGACAACAAACTTACTACCATAAAGATAGTGTCTCCAAATCTTAAGGGCAAAAAATATAGCTCCTAATTCTAGATCATGGGTTGTATAATTCTCTTCATGTTTCTTAAGTTGTCTAGAAGCATATGCTATAACCTTTTGACGTTGCATCAGCACACATCTGTATCCTACCTTAGATGCGTCACAATAGACTATAAAGTCTTCAGTTCCTTCTGGTAACGCGAGTATTGGTGCATTGGTTAACCTTTGCTTTAAAATCCTAAAAGCTTCCTCCTATTTTGGTCCCTATTCAAACTTAACTTATTTGTAGGTTAGTTTGTTTAATGGAATGACTATTCTAGAAAATTCTTGAATAAAACGTCTATAATATCCTGCTAATCCAAGAAAAATTCCTACTTCCGTTGGGGACTCAGGGACTTTCCATTTGGTAATCGCCTCGATCTTTGTGGGATCCACATGAATTCCTTCATGATTAATCAGATGTCAAAGGAATTGCACTTCTTGTAACCAGAATTCGCATTTTGAGAATTTAGCATAAATCTTTTCTTTTCTCAATAATGTCAGAAGTATATGCAAATGCTCTGCATGATCCTCTTTACTCTTAGAGTAAATTAGAATATCATCTATAAAGACAATTATGAATTTATCAAGGTATGGGTTACATATCCTGTTCATCATGTCCATAAATGCGGCTGGGGCATTGGTTAAACCAAATGGCATGACTGTAAATTCATAATGACCGTACCTTGTTCTGAAAGCAGTTTTAGGAATGTCCTCTTCCTGTACTTTCAATTGATGATCTCCTGACTGTAAATCTATATTAGAAAATAATCGAGCTCCTTGAAGTTGATCGAACAGGTCATCGTTTCTCAGTAGTGGATATCGATTTTTTAATCGTAACCTTATTCAATTCCCGGTAATCAATGCACGTACGCATTGAACCGTCTTTCTGTTTAACAAACAAGACCGGTGCTCCCCACGACGATGAGCTAGGTTGTATAAAACCTTTTTCAAGTAGTTCGTCCAATTGTTTCTTCAGTTCCTGCATCTCCGTTGGTGCTAGTAGGTATGGTGCTTTGGCAATTGGTGCCGTTCCTGGTATTAGGTGAATTCTAAATTCAACCTCTCGATCCGGCGGTAATCCAGGTAACTCCTCCGAAAAAACATATGAGAATTTAGATACTATAGGAATATCTTTTAATTCCTTTCCTTTAGTGTTAATGATTACCGAAATCATATACACCATTCCTCCTATCCTTGCATAACTTGCAGCTTTCATCACCGAGATGAATTTTGTTGATCCGGTTGGCTTGTCTCCTTTAATTGTGATCTTTTCACCAATTGGTGTATTTACTTGTACAGACTTTTGATCACATAAAATATTAGCATGATTGGCTACCAACCAATCTATTCCTAATACAACATCGAATCCGGCTAGATTCATTGGAAACAGATTAGCAGTAAAATTATGGTTCAGAATTTCTATTCTTGCTCCTTGCAAGATTTCACCTATCTTAATAGAATCTCCATTTGTTGTCTCCACCAGACAGTCTTGTTGAAGTTTAGTTAATGGTTGGTTGAGAAGTTTGTAGAAAGAAGTATTGATAAAACTTTGGTTTGCACCAGAGTCAAATTCTACTTAAGCAAAAACATCATTAGCTAAAAACATACCGGCTATCACATCCAAAATCATCATGGCTTCTTCAGCTGTCAGAACGAATGCTCTGGCATTCTTTTTGGGTCCTTCATTTGCCTTGGTTTTACTGGTTGTTGCTAGCGCTAGTTTCAGACAGTTCGGTTTGATATGAACAACTTCTCCACAATTGTAGCATATTCTGGCACTAGCTTTCTTCCTACAATCTTCTTCCTTATGTCCTAGGTACTTGCAAAAGTTGCAGGACACAACACACTTTCCTGAGTGCTTCTTTTTACAAAACTTGCAGTAAGGTGTAGAAGAAGAACCTGTCCTTTTTCCGTGGTAGAGATTACCATAATGAAATTCTTGGGTAAGCTTTTGGGCTATGTTCTTTCTTTGCTTTTCCTTTTCCTTTTGTGTACGTACTAATTCATTAGTCAGGGTGTTAGCTAGTTCTACTGCTTCTTCTATGGTCTGTGGCCTAGTTGCCTTGACTACATGTCTGATCTCATTAATTAATCCCCTGATGTAATGGGAGATTAACACTGGCTCAGGTGAGGCTAATGTTGGCACTATCCTAGCATATTGAAATAATATGGTAGTGCACTCCCTACAGTCTATTCCAGTCATTTTAAGATTTAGGAACTTATTGGAAATTTGTTCCTTTTCATGAGGATGACATAATTTCCTTTCAACTATCTATTTAAAGTTAGTCCATTCCATATTATAAACTCTGTTACTTACTCTAGACTGGAGAATGGTATTCCACCACTCTAAGGCTGCATTTTTAAAAAAAGATTAGAAGCAAACATAATCTTATGTTCATCTTCGCATTTACTTATTTTTATGAATGCCTCTGTCTTTTCTATCCAGCGCAAGGCTGAAATGGTTCCTTCATTGCCTGAGAATTCTATTGGTTTGCAAGCCAAGAATTCTTTATAAGAACAACCATATGAGATGGTTCTTCTTCTTTTTGGAATTGGAGCTTGGATTAGTGGTCCATGATTTTCGTTCACACTGTGACTTGGTTCAGTAATTTGACGTTTACTTCCAATTACAGAATTATTATTTTCTGCTTCTTTGATAGTCTTGATAATATATGGAATAGCGTCTATAATTCCATGTGCCACTATACGTTCGATGGTACTTTTGTTCACATGGTTCTCGTTATTATTGTTATTCTGGTTTTCCTGATTTACTTCGTTCGACAATAGAATTGGAAACATTTATCAGGTATTAACATCACATAATAAGATTTAATATAAACATTCACACAAGTAGATTGATAAAAAACGTCGAATATTGCGACTTACTCTTTATATATATCTATAGAGTTAATTGCCAAAATCGTCCCTGAGGTTTGGGCACATTTGCCATTTTCGTCCAAAATGACACTTTTGTACCATTTTGCCCCCCACGTTTGTAACTTTTTGCCATTTTCGTCCAAACCACTAACTTAGTTTATTTTTTCTGTTAAGTTGAAGGATATTTGGATGAAAATGGCAAATATAAACCACAAGGACGATTTTGGCAATTTACTAAAACTCTTTTTAATTTCTTTTATTTAGTTAATAAAATCATAATTCACTGAATAACAAATAAATAATATCATGTATTATATAATTCATTGAATAAATAATATTAAAAAAAACTTAAAGGATTATTAAAATAAATAACAAATAATTCATTGAACAAATATAATTAAAAATAAAAACTTAAAGTATTCATGCTATTTTTTTTAGATGTAACGATTAATTACAAAATTTTCTTTTCAATACCATCAATGTTTTGTTATTTTATTTTTTATAAAAGAAACAATATTTTACCCTATTACTAGTTTACCAGATCAATTTTGTTTGTTCTTACTAGATTTTTTTAATCTTACTTTTAAAAAAAAACGTATGACTAATTTTAATGAAGGTATAAAAGTCACTTAAAAACTTTTTTTTTTGAACATCATCTCGATCAGGGCTATACATGGCCAAAGCTCGGTCGAAGTCGGATTCGAACCTGAGCACTCCCGGACAGGAACCCACAAGGTGGTAAACTGAATGCTTAAACGATCTGGGTAAATTATTACCATTGTTGGTTTTAAGTATTTGATGCAACCATCTCATAAAGTAGCATATAATATATTCACATTTTAGCTTTATTAAAAATAACTAGGGGTAGGAATCGTGTATTACACGGGTTGCATAGATATAATTTTATATTTATATACTATAATAATAAAAAAAGTTAAATCTTAACAAGCGATCCGTGTATTTGCGCGTGATGAATAAATATAATTTATTCACTTAACACATACAATCGTCAAAATATGTATTTAAAAATTGAACTTTGATATGCTATTTACTTATGAATTTATTATAATTTTTTTATTAAACAACAATATAATTATCTTTTTAACATGAATCCTTTAAGTTTTTATTTTTAATTATATTTGTTCAATGGATTTATTCAATACGTAATTTTATCTACTGAATGAATTATTTGTTATTTATTTTAATAATCCATTAAGTTTTTATTTTTAATTATATTTATTCAATGAATTATATAATACATGATATTATTTATTTGTTATTAAGTGAATTATGATTTTATTAACTAAATAAAAGAAATTAAAAAAAGTTTTAGTAAATTGCCAAAATCGTCCCTGTGGTTTATATTTGCCATTTTCATCCAAGTATCCTTCAACTTAACAGAAAAAATAAACTAAGTTAGTGGTTTGGACGAAAATGGCAAAAAGTTACAAACGTGGGGGGCAAAATGGTACAAAAGTGTCATTTTGGACGAAAATGGCAAATGTGTCCAAACCTCAGGGATGATTTTGGCAATTAACTCATATATATATATATATATGCATCGATTACAAATTACAACTAAAATTAAACACACTAGTAATTATGCATCAATAGGTATTTTAGTCTGTCTAGTTGATTTTTTTATCAAAGTAAACAAATTACACACACACACACACACACACATATATATATATGCTAGGTGCTAGTTTGTCCAATACTGCAACTCACACTCGTCATAGTTCCAGACGAGTTTCTCTCCTATTTGACAGATTATATTTCCTTCTTCCACTAACTCTTCGCCATACTGGCAAAGTTCCTGCACATTTTCTTCGCTCAAGGGTGGCATAGGGGCTGGTACTAGGTCAGGATAACATGGAATGGGTTGTCCGTAAGGGTATGGGTTGTTTAATATACTCTGAATATACCTGTCGTCGTTCCAAAATGGGTCTAAAGGGTTCAGGTCGGTATACTGTGCTATGGGGTTTAGTGCGGGAATTATAGGGATCTCATTGGGGTCGAATGCTGGGATTGGGAATTGGTCCTTCTGGTTTGGTTCTAGCTCCATTGGTTGGTTGGGGAATAACGGTAGAAGTTCAGTTTCAGCTACTTGGTTCAGATTTGGGTTTGTTGTTTTATCTGCAAACATGTGGAAATCAGCTAACTACCTATCAAGCTCCTCCTCCCATACTGATCTATTAACTTCCTGGGTTTGGTCATTCATTTCTCTATTGGCTTTTGCTAATGCTCGTTGTTGTTGGAGTTTTTTCATTATTTTCATTCTCTCATGCGCTCCTCTACTAAACCATCCTCTCTTTTTAGGAGGGAAGGGTTCCTCAGATTGGGCCTTAAAGATAAAGATTTCTTCCTCAGTATCAGCTGAATAGCCTGAGGTAGGCTGAGATGAGGTTCCTTCATTCTTTGCGGAATTAGGCAATTGATGGTAAGCGTCAGATGTACCTTGCTCACTCATACTGTAAACTAACAAATTATCAAGTAACATAAAATAATAATATACATATTTACACAGAATCACATAAGTTATTTCCTAACACAATTGGTTAAAATTTAGGTATTAACAGAACACCTAACTGGCTTAAACCAGTGGCATTGGCTCTGATACCACCTTTT
>JARYGA010010907.1:0-45613 GCA_030545235.1 Helianthus tuberosus
GGAACAACGTGAAGAAAAGACTTCACCTTATTTTATATATTACTATATGTCTTGTATCGACGAAAATGATGTAACTCCGAGATTATTTTTGTTTTCTTCACTAAAATAATTGTAAAAAGGTGACATGGCATATATAAGTTGGTATTTTCTTATTGACACACTTTGTAATTTATTTTACATCCCTGCAAGGATGTGAAGAATATGGTGCGAAAGATTTGCATAAGTATCATTATGATCTATCTTGACCTTATGATCATAGTGCGTGACAATGTGTTTTTATTTTCGTTCATGTCCAATTTCTTCGATATATATTTTATATATATATATATATATATATGAAGATCATGGCACCAGAACGAAGTAACACTTTTTAAGCCCAAACGGAACCCTTACCTACAACACGAGCTGAGCTTGATGCTCTACTGAACCAGCGAGTTGCAGAAGCAACCATACAACACGAAGCAAACCACACTACAAACAATAGCGGAACTGGAGGAACCATATTGAGAATTGCTCAGGCTATAACTCTTGCCTTAAGTCTTACGAGGATGTAGTAAGGATGTGAAAACTGAATAAAGGTGCAGTGAAAAAGGAGACGCATGTGGAGTCTTCTTGGGTGACAATAAGAGAAAGTATTCGTATTTCGAGAAAGGTTCTATATCAAACAACAAACATAAGAAAACCCCCACGACTAAGAAAACCAAGGCATTCGTTGCCACAATTGAAACGAGTGGCAAGAAAACAAAGGCCGCGGATGAGCCTTTGTGGTTGAAGCTAAAGAGGCGCGACAGGATCCCAACGTAATCACCGGCATGTTCCCTGTCAACGATTATTTTGCTTCCATTTTGTTTGATACCGGTGCAGATTTTAGTTTCATATCTTTAGAATTTAAAGATATTCTTGAACTAACGTCAACTAAACTAGATATTCCATTCACTATCGACATAGCGAATGGAAAGGTGATTGAATCCGATAAAATAGTTAAAGGATGTTCCTTAGAACTAGGAAAACGAAAATTCAAAATTGACCTAATACACGTTCAACTAGGTAGTTTTGATATTGTAGTTGGAATGGATTGGCTATCCACCAACCAAGTAGAAGTCGTATGTTACGACAAGATCATTCGAATCCCCTTTCCTAATAACGAGAAACTTCTTGTTCATGGTGAGAAAAACCAAATGCCATTACGAATTATTTCCTGTATGAAATCCCGAAAGTGCCAACGAAAAGGATGTATAGCATTCTTAGCGCACATAGTTGACAAAAAGGCCAAGGAGCTAAAACTCGAGGAAATCTCGGTTGTGAAGGAATTCCCTGAAGTCTTTCCAGGCTTGACGGGAGTACCACCACAACGACAAGTCGAATTTCGAATAGACTTAATTCCAGGTGCCGCACCTGTGGCAAAGTCTCCATACCGACTAGCTCCTTCGGAAATGCAAGAATTGTCCACACAACTTCAAGAGTTGTTGGACAAAGGTTTCATCAGGCCAAGCTACTCACCCTGGGGAGCTCAAGTGTTATTCGTGAAGAAGAAGGACGGAAGTTTTAGGATGTGCATAGACTATCGGGAGTTGAATAAACTCATAATCAAGAATCGGTATCCATTACCGAGGATTAATGACCTATTCGATCAACTTCAAGGATCAAGTTATTATTCGAAGATTGATTTGAGGTCAGGATACCATCAACTCAGAGTTCAAGAAGAAAGTGTTCCAAAAATGGTATTCCGAACTCGCTACGGTCATTACGGGTTCCTTGTTATGCCATTTGGCTTAACAAATGCACCAGCAGTGTTCATGGACTTAATGAACCGCGTGTGCAAGCCTTACCTTGACAAGTTCGTGATAGTATTTATCGATGATATATTGATATATTCATGAAACAAGAGTGAACACGAGTACCATCTTAGAACTATTCTTTAGTTGTTGAAAAAGAAGAAACTGTATGCGAAATTTTCCAAATGCGAATTTTGGCTTCGCGAAGTTCAATTTCTCGGACATGTAGTCAACGAGAAAGGCATACATGTTAATCCATGGAAAATCGAGGCAATAAAGAATTGGAGTGCACCAAAGACACAGACTGAAATACGTTAATTCCTAGGATTGGCCGGTTATTAATGAAGATTCATTGAGATTTTTTCGAAGATTGCTCAATCACTCACTTCTCTCACTCAAAAAAGATAAGAAATTTGATTGGGGAGAAAAACAAGAAGCAGCTTTCCAACTGCTCAAAGACAAACTCTGTAATGCACCAATTCTATCACTCCCAGACGGAACGGATGATTTCGTAGTCTATTGTGACGCCTCACAAAAAGGGTTAGGATGCGTATTGATGCAAAGGGAGAAAGTTATTGCATACGCATCACGACAACTAAAGATACACGAAAGGAACTATACCACACATGACCTAGAGTTAGGTGCAGTGGTATTTGCACTAAAAATTTGGCGTCATTACCTTTATGGTACTAAATGCACGATATTCACGGATCACAAGAGTCTTCAACATATATTTAACCAGAAAGAGTTGAATATGCGCCAAAGACGATGGGTTGAATTGTTTAATGACTACGATTGCAAGATCAAATATCATCCGGGCAAAATGAACGTTGTCGCGGATGCACTAAGTTGAAAAGAACGAGTTAAACCTTTGCGTGTGCGATCATTAAGGCTCACAATTCGTAACAACCTTACCTCTCAAATTCGTGATGCTCAGCAACAAGCACTGAAAGAAGAAAACTTTAAAGCAGAAATGCTTAGAGGTATGGATAAACAATTAGAACCAAAAGAGAACGGAGCCTTATATTTCCTAAATAGAATTTGGGTTCCTCATTTTGGTGGTCTTCGAGACCTAATTCTTGATGAGGCACATAAATCCAAATATTCGATACATCTTGGAGCAGATAATATGTATCACGATCTCAAGGAATTTTATTGGTGGCCTAATATCGAAGGTGATATTGCGTCATATGTTGGAAAATGTCTAACATGTGCTAAAGTTAAGGCTGAGTACCAAAAACCTTCTGGTTTGCTACAATAACCCAAAATCCCTACTTGGAAATGGGAACATATTTCCATGGATTTCATAACTAAATTACACAGGACTTCTCGTGGTGATGACATGATTTGGGTAATCGTCGATCGATTAACCAAGTCAGCTCACTTCTTGCCTATGCATGAGAAAGATAGTACTGAGAAGTTAGCTGAAATCTATCTCAGAGAAATTGTAGCATGACACGGTGTACATGTATCGATAATCTCTGACCGAGACGGTCGTTTTAAATCAAGGATTTGGCAGTCTTTTCAAAAGGCGTTTGGATCCCAATTAAATTTGAGCACGACCTTTCATCCACAAACTGACGGCCAAAGTGAACGCACAATTCAAACTTTAGAAGATATTTTGTGTGCTTGTGTGATAGACTTAGGTGGAAATTGGGACACTCGCTTGCCTTTGGTGGAGTTCTCATACAATAACAGTTATCACACGAGTATTAAAGTTGCACCATTCGAAGCATTGTATGGCCATAAATGTCGATCTCCGCTATGCTGGGCGGAACTATGCGACAAACAAATGTTAGGTCCTGAGTTAATTCAAGAAACTACCGATAAAATATTCAAAATTCGAGAACGTATCAAGGCGGCTCGAGATAGACAAAAAAGCTACGCGGACAGACGTCGTAAACCATTGTCTTTTGAGGTTGGAGACAAGGTGTTGCTAAAAGTCTCGCCATGGAAAGGCGTAGCTAGATTCGGTAAGTGTAGATCCCAAAAATCGAATCCGGATCACAGTGGTTGGTTGTTTTAACCCATAACACCTATTGATTAGGTGTTTGAGATATGAAAAGTTAAGAAAGATCAAAGATGAAGGTGAAGCTTATGGATTAATGAATACAACAAGTGTTGTATTGAATCCAAACTATAAGATATAACAATAAACCACCTTGGATATCAGATTTGAGCACAAGATCAACAAAGGAATGTAACAACACCAATATTCATTCAAGAGCCAAAAGCTTGCCAAGGTTACAATGAGAGGGCTATATATCGTGTTGCAAATTTATAAATTTGCTGGAATCTTATCTACACTAGGTCAGGAAACTATCTTCTAGAGAATTACAAAATAAGCCCTTGTACATTCAAAATAGCTACAAACCATGACTAAACTAATCCAGCTCAAGTATCAACGATCTTAAAAGTTCTAACAGTAAGCAAGGGAAGCTTAGCCCGAGATAAATAGGACCACACGAAATCTTGGAAAAGATTGGAAACGTCGTCTACAAACTAAAACTGCCAGAAACACTCAGTAGCGTTCACGACACTTTTCATGTGTCGAATTTGAAAAAGTGTCTTTCGGATGAATCACTTCTTATTCCCCGGGAGGAAATCCACATAGACGACAAACTCCATTTCATCGAAGAACCTGTTGAGGTTTTGGATTCAAAGATTCATAAAACGAGGAGAAGTCGTATCAAACTAATCAAAGTCTGATGGAACTCGAAACGAGGACCCGAGTTAACATGCGAACGAGAAGACGAAATCAAATGGAAGTACCCTCACCTGTGTAAGAATGTCCCAACTAAGAGCAACACAACCCAAAATTTTCTGAAATTTTATTTAACAGGGGGAGAATGTGACAATCGGCAAAATTCCGGTAATTCCGTACAACCTGAACAACTATTTCAACTATTATTTTCGCGTGTCTGACTTAATTTTAATTAATTAAGTCTTAAAAGTATATGAATTATAAAAATCATAGTGAATTACGATTAGCAAATCCGTTGCGATTGGAAACAATATCCTAGACTAACAATAGGAACGCGAATAAACGATACTTGTCAATACTAGTAACGGTACAGTGTGACACGATGAAAACAAGACATACAGTTATGTCTACACAAATATTCTATAAAAAGATTTGTCCAAAAATAATATGTGCCTTATTATTTACAAAATTCCAATTAAAAACCAAATTGTCCAAGTCCGCAGAAAAATACAGCAATCCTGCGGAAATATACAGCATTCCACAGAACGAAACAGTAACTGTCCGAAAAACCCAAAAATAAATATTATTTGACATAAATAATATAATGGGTATTAAAAACGACACAAAATCCGCAATCGAATCATTTCGCGTTAAGCTGCACGGCAGTTTAGTAAACTGCCAGTCAGCAAAGCTGGTACCGGAACCGTGTCAGAAATAGTAAAATTTTTAGTCCAAAAAGTTGGGTTAATTATTTGGATGATAAAATATGTGCAAAAATAATTTTGTCATGTATTTATCTAAACAAAACACGGTGTCAGTATTTAACCTGGTACAGGACCCCAACCAACTTTTTCACCCGATCAACAAACTAATAATTTTGGTGGATTATTTTTATCTAGTGTCACACTACTTTAAAATACGAGGGCTTGAAACATTGTAGATATTTTTATATAAATTATCAAAGTTTATGAAGCTTTGTATATTTAATCAAGATATTATAGAAAAAAAAATGCAAAACACCTTTCCCCCCTCATGTGAACGTGTAGTGTAATGTGGGTCCCCTTTTTTTTTGTCCACTCTTCTCTAATGGTGTGTTGGAAGTGTAAATTGAATGATTAGTGTAATAGGTGTAAGAACAAGATCATAAAGCAAATCCTACACACCATCATTTTCCATTTTCCAAAAAGTACAAAAACATTCTATCTCACTACTCTCTCTCTCTCCAAATCGGCCAAATCATACACTTTCATCTTCATCCTTTTCAAAAATTCAAACTCAAGAAATCATACTAACATGGAGGGGCATGGTTGATTCAAAGCCATTTCAAGACTTGAAAATACACTAGAAGCACACTACGAGTTCTTGGATCATCATATTTTTATCACCACCTTCATCTTGTTCATACTAGCAAACTTGTAAGAACTCTATACTAGTTTCTATTTTATTTCCATTCTTGAGTTTTAAAGAATACAAGTTTATCTTGAATTAAACCAAAACAAAAGCCAAATGAAAAAACAATAAGAAAAACCAAAAATCTTTATTTTTATCTTATGATTTTTTCTATGATTTTGGATGAACTTGAAGAAATTTATGCTAGTGAAAATGAATCTTGGTTATTCTTGTATAAAAACATGATTTAAACACATGAATGTTAAATCTACCAAGATTCATCAACAAAAGTGATGAACATGAGTTTTGAAGATTTAATAGTTAATGTGCATGCTAGAAAAGCATGAGAAATTATTTAAATCTAAGAAACTAAATTTTTGGAAAATTTCTTGAATAAAGTTTCCATTTCTGGAAAGAATCAAGAACATGAAATATGTTAATAGAAAAAGTTTTGAATACATATTTGTACTTTAAATGACTATATGAGTTACCTAAAACAAGAGTTTTAAATAAAATCTTATACTACAAATTTTTGTCAAAAATCAAGAATAAAGTTTCCTTTTTGGGAAAGTTGGAGACTATATCATGTTTATAGTACTTTTGTTGACAAAATATGATGATTATTGATACTTGATGATGTTTTGAGTTGGAATGATTTGAACACAAGTTTTGTATAAACTTGGGAAAAATCCATATTTCACAAGAAACTATGGCAAAATTTTTATAAATTTTGTTATGTTCAAAAGTTGTTAAACAAAGAAATTTATAACTAGAAAACTATTTGAAGTCTTTAAACACGATTAAACGAATTTTTGGACAAAAGTTATTAGCTAATGTTTTATAAAAGATTTCCAAACAAAAGTGACAAGTATATATTTTAGATAAAATATATGCTTTCAAAAATATTCATCAAGTATCATAAGTATATATATTTTTTGTGTACATTATATGTTTAGTTCATGTAGGAACAAATACAAAATTTATGCACATCCACGAAAATTACAAAAATATATAGTAACTTGGAAAACGAAATAAAGTGTCCATCCTTGGACATGAACACACAAACGGACAAATTCGGACACTATTGGACAATATGGACTTTTGGACAAAATAAAGTGGCACTAACAAAACAAATGGTAAAAACGAGACAGACGACACGAAAAGGGATAAACGAGACAGACGACACGAAGCCGAAACATAGTAAATGGTCATAACAAAATACGAGCCGTCACAAAAGCTTATGCACTAAAAAAGGTTCATATATGGCATAATTAATGATTTTTATAAAAAAACTAGATTTTTATAAAAATACAAGTATTACTATTATTTTTTACTAGGCCCACTTTTACAAAACAATGGACTAAAATATCTTTTTAGTCAATGTTGGGCTAAGCCCACTTTACAAAATACTTGGACTAAAAACCCAATTTTTATAAATTATTATGGACTAAATACATTTTTGGATAATAATTTGGGCTAGGCCCATTCTTACACAAATTATTTGGGCTAAGTCCACAATTATAAACTAAATTGGGCAAGGCCCACTTTTATAAAATGTTTTGGGCTAAGGCCCACTCCTACAAATTAATTTGGGCTTGACCCACTTTAAACAAAGTTATTTGGGCTAAAGCCCATATACACTAAATACACAAAATGGACTTAAAATCTAGTACACGAATTAAGCCCATTCAAAAACAAATCGAATAGAATATAAATATATATACAAGGAAGTTATATATATACGAAAACACAACAAAGGAAGCAAACGATTACGAGAAACTAAAAAAGACATACAAGATGAAATACTTGTACGATAAACAAACACAAACCTAAGTGTCTAACGAGATTAGAACACTTGTAGGTCGAGAAATGAACAAAGAACAAGGAATCAAATAGAGATTTGCACGGAACGCAAATCAGTGAGTTCATGTTTCCCCTTTTATTTTTGAATGTTTATAGTTTTAAACTTTCGGGGATGTATACATGTTACAATTAGTATGATGGCTACGATGTTTTGATCATATGCGGATAGGTGTTTAAAATAATTGGACCATTAATGAATAAACAAGTACCGAGGAACAAACGAATAGATCTATTTTTCATCATACTATACAAAAAAGAATTTTAGTACTTCAAATGTTTTGGAGACTCATTTGATGCAAAAACGAAATAACATGAATTCACTCAACTTTTGTTGACGTTTTCAAAATTAACATGTATTACAGGAGATTAGTGGACGGCTTTGGGAAAAATATGTTCGAGTTGTTATCAAGAACGCAAGCTTTTGAGACGTCATCCGTTTTCAGTTGTTATATTGTGTGAAACTATTTTGAACTTTGAACAATGTGGTTAATGTTGTAGTTGTTTTAATTCCGAACAAGATGTTGGTATTGTAAATAATGGTTTCAAAACCAATGTATGGATGAACATCTTTTTATGGTTTTAATATGTTGTTTACTCGATTGATTGTAACGATTGCCGCTCTGGCCACACCTCGCAATACGCTTCCGCATAAACCGAAAATTGGGGTGTGACATACCTGGTATGAGAGCATCAATTGTAGTGAACTAAGATTCTGTTTGAGTCTGGTCTACAATTTCAAAACGATATTCTTTACAACAAGCGTTCTACATTATATTTTTACAAAGCGTCCACTTATACAAAACGATAATGCAAGGATACTATGTGATAGTATTAAACGATAGTTCGAAACGATAATACCAAAGACTAGTTTATTTGGTACAAGTCTATGGGGTTTAGACATGATAACAATAAGTTGACCCTTTGAATCCAGGTTTTTTTTTTCTTTAAGATGTGGTTTTTGAAATATTTAGGTTTTCAACTGAATTATTACATGATAAACAATTTTCATTCTAAATACAGTTCCATTGTTCCGGTTGGAATCCATCATACTACACTTAGGTAGTTCTTTTGTTACAATTAATTTTTGAATTCTCTGTTTGCTAGTACACAATGTTAGGTTAGTTTATTGCTATTTTACTTTCAAATCGAATAAATACAAGGCACTTTACTTCAATATCTAATTCAGAACTGTTGGTTCAAAATAAGTGTAAACTTGATTGGTTTAGTCACCAAGTGCAATAGATGCAGGTGTCAATGTAGGATGATGATGAAATTTGCAAAGAAAAAACAGATTTTAAAACTGTAATATATGGTTAATACATACAAAAACAAAATACTTTCTCATTTTGCACAAAAAAAAGTCACTTATTAATTGATTCATATGGAAGAAAGTAACTACTTGTAAAGATGGACAAATCTTTAAGAGCTTACTATGGCCAAAAGAGAAACCAACAATTTCTACTTTGATAACTAATTATGGGGAAGCTTTAAGAAAAACTGGAGTTGGGTTTTCAAAAGTGTTGGTGCACCTTTTTGTGTCTGTAACTAGTCTTGTATTTATCATTGTAATTTACAGTCTTTTAACGTTTATCGAGTATGTAATTCGCCGTCGACCAAGTCGGATATCCTCCTATCCACTTATGTCCGACACTTTTGTCTTGTTTTGATATGTAATGATATACGAACAATGCATGTTGCATGTAAGGGTATTAATGTCATATTTATGTGTTTGTCTGTGTTTGCTGCAAGTCTGTTTGCAGCAAATGTTACAACAGTTGCAGCCCTCGACGAAACCCTATGTTTCGTCGAGTACTACATGACGAAACCCTCCCAATATCCAATACATAAGGTTTTGTCATGAACAATGACGAAACCCCTTGGTTTCGTCATTTGTTGGGTTTCTTCAGGCCCAATGTCTGGCCCAATGTTGTTTCGTCGAGCCCACATATGGTTTCGTCGATGTTAGGGCCCAGGCTGCTATACAAACACTTTCTAGTTTCACTTTGAAACTAGATGAGAGCATACCCTGAAAGTTATTCTGTAAAACTGTGTGTGTATCAGTTGTTCTTGGTTCTCATCCCATTTAATCAATAGATTGCGTTTCATTGGTTATACCGTGTCTGTTTAACTGTGTTTGATTTGGCATCGTTACGGGGATTCCGCACCCGTGACATTGTTTGTTATAAACAAGGGTTTGGTTTTCATTATCGATCCTCAGATTTCGGGACATACAAGTGGTATCAGAGCATTGGCTCTTATCCTTGTTTAAAATCAAACATAGTTGGATTTTTATCATGTATTGGAAACTGTTGTTTATGATTTATGATTTTCTGGAAATCTTGTTCTTGAAAAACTCATATTTTCTGGAAAAAGTGCTTAAAATATGTTTGTATCTTGCTTATTTGCCAAAGTTTTGTTAAAAACCTTTGTTACATTGCTTGTTTATAAGATAAAAACTGGGGTTTTCAGTAAAAGTTTGTGCGGATTCGCGTTTCGGAAAATTGTTCAGGTGACCGGAAGTTCATATAATCTGGGTTGTATCTTCATATCTTCATAAAACATTCAAACTGTTCTTGTGATATTCTTTGAATTTTGAATTAAAAGCAATTGATAAAGGTTTTAAATTGATTAAATATTATGCACCATACTTTTAGGTGAAACATGCATGTTGTGTGTTGAAAAATTTGTACTGTGTCAGTAAAGAGATAAGATTTAAGTTGAAAAATTTTACCAACTCTCACCCACTTGTCTGAACCTTATCCTGACGAAATCATTCCCCGACGAAACCCTTTGAAGTTTGGTCACAAGGACTTTCGATGAAACTCTTATAGTTTCGTCATAATTACCTCGACGAAAACCCCTAGTTTTCGTCAAAATCACTTCGACGAAACCTCAGAGTTTCGTAGAAGGAGTTTCATCGAGATCTGCTGTCAATTTTAAACAGAGGACTTGCAAAAGTGTTCTAACTTTGTGTTTTCAAGTGTTTTATCAGGTACAGTTTTTCTAATATCAAATATGAGTAGTACAAGTCCGTTGGATTGGAGTACAGACCCACGACCAGGTCAAGATCAAACTTCGGCAGCAGCATGGGTAAAGAATGTTTTTGGTCAGCAATCTATAAGTGCAACTCAATGGGCTTTGGTATCGAATCAAAATCAAAGCATTCAGAATCTTTTGCTTAGCGAGAGTGAAATGGGCAGCAACAATCGCCTGCCAAAGCTGAATCACATGAATGACTATCCATCATGGAAGGGTCATTTTCACACATATGTTTTAGGACAAAACACAGAACTTTGGACGTGTTTCACTACTGAATGCAGCCTTGCCATCGAAGCAGCGGCATCAACTCCAGCGGGTTTCACTAATATGCTTGAAGATGACAAGAAAGCCTATGACTTAGAGAAGAAGGCGTATGCTATTCTTACACAAGCGCTTCACAAAGAAATCTATCATCAATTCTCTTATTGTACAAACACGAAAACTTTATGGGATGCCTTGGTAGCGAGAGGAGAAGGAAATGCAGCAACTAGAAAGACACACCATGATCTATTGAAGAAAGAATTTGAATCATTTCAGTTCTTGGAGAATGAAACCCTAAATGATATGACTACACGTTTTTATCATTTGATTAGTGAAATGTTTGCTTATGGTGTTACTGCAACTCAACCAGAAATGGTTGCACGATTTGCTGATGCTCTACCTCCAAAGTGGAGCCCATTCATTGAGCTTTTAAAGCATACGGGCGTTCTAGATGCTGTCAATGTCAATATCTATGAATTCATTCAGAAGCTGGAACACAAGAATGATGAAGAAATCCGGAAAGCTAAACGAATTCCTGTTCCTCAAAATACCGAAATGTATCTTGCAGGCTTTAACCAGTTAACTAGTTCCAGTTCAGTTCAGCAACCGAAGTTACAAACGGCGTTTATGTCAAATACAAGCTCTTTTCCGTTTCAACAATCAGCTCCACCTCCGGTTCTCGATCCTAGTGCTTATCATCCGCCAGCGCACATGATGGCTCAAGCTCATTCTTTTTCTAAACCTCAATTCGATGCAAGTGTGTGGCTACCACCAACACCTCAACCTCCACCTCAAGTTACCACTACTCAACCTCAGTTCGATCCGAGGGCTTATATTCCTGTCCCATCACAACCCCAAGTCCAACCACAACAAGCCCAACCACAATAACAACCACAACAGCTAGCTCATTATACCAACAATCCTCCACCCCTAAACCGTAACACAGTCAGAGTTGATACATCAAACCTCTCAAAAGTTAGCATTGAAGTAGCGAAGGTGCATATGGAACTCATTAATACAATGGTCAGTGCTTACTGCCGTTTGGTCACAGGTCAAATTGGAAACATTAATTTGACTAACGAAGATTATCAACAAATCAACCATGATGAAATGGAGTTGATGGATATAAAGTGGGCGTTCGCAAGTGCTGTTAGAAGGGCGAAGGACTTTATGGTTCGAACAGGGAGAAGTTCTTTGGAAAGTAAGCAGGATACGAAGTACGGATTTGATAAAGAAGCAGTTACATATTTCAATTATGGCGAAAAGGGGCACTTCAAATGTGAGTGCACCCGACCAAGCAAACAAGGCAATCAGAACCCATTCAGAAATTAGACGAGTACTTCCAATGTCAATGTCAATCAAGACAATCGTGAAAGAAGGATGGTAGCGGTGAACAACAATCAGAACCAGAACCAGTCTGGACCATCAAACACCAATCGAGCATTGACCGTTCATGCTGATGAAGGGTGTAATTGGTCTGTACAACTTGGGGAAGGTGATCAAGAAAGAGGAGGAACAACGTGTTATGCAAAGATCATCAATCACATCAAGCACGCTCACAAGGAAGAATTTTCTGAAAGTGACGACAGTTCGGGTTATACCGGGAGTTCTGATGAAGAAAGTTCTAATTCGGGCGATTATCATTCTGAATCTGATGTGAAGGAAGAAGCATGTTCTGATATTGATGACTTGTTAAATGAAGCAGAGAAGCTGAAATGTCAGAAATCAGTTCTGATCAAGAAGGCTGCTGTAGCATCTAAACAAATGGAGAAGTTCTTCTCTGAAGATGGATCTTTTTCTTTTTTTTTCTTTTTTTTTATTTAAAGTAATTTGATTAACCACTTTAAACTACATTGGTCAGTGGTGAATTTACATCGAAATAGTTGGTAAACGGGCAACAAGCTGCGCCGCTACGAGACAGGTAAAATCTGAAACTCTTAGCATATGTAGTGATTGTGCTGATATGAAACATGAATGTGCTAATTTGAAGCTTGATTCCGAAAAGCTTCATAGTCATAATCAAAGTTTGGTTATTGAAATGTCTAAGTGCAAAGAGGTAAATATGGCTTTAGCTAGAAACGAAAAGGATTTTAAATCTGTAATTGAAACCTTAAAGAAAAGTGTTTCCGAATTGACCAAAACTATTTATCATAAATAAATTAGTATTAACGATTACATTAACATCGTTGAGGAAACCAAAAAGGAGCTAGCCATTGCCAAATGTGAGCATGATGCAATCAAGCTCAAATTGGAAAGTTATTCTAACTCCCGATTTGTGCTCGATCACATTATTGACGTTCAATAACTGAAGGGAAACAAGAAAGGTGTTGGGTATAAGAAGTGTACGCCCCCTTTAAGACATAATTATACTCATATGCCTGATGAAGAAGAAATGCAACGGTTTGAGCCCAGTGTGCCTCTTGATTATGAGGAAGTTACTACTGGCCTAGGGTTCAAATCGGACAGTTCTTCAAGTACATCATCTGAGCAAACAGAAACTTCAACATCTACGAAACAAAGACCTCCAATCATTGAGGACTATGAGTCGTCTGATGATGAATCAGAATCAGATATGAGTGATCGGATAAATCACTTGACAAGATGAAGGGAGTAGAAGTTCCAATTGAGAATCATATTCTTTGTGATCCTCCTACCCCTGCTGTTCACCCAGTTGTCAAACAAGTGATAGATCCTGTCAAGAATGACAAGAAATCTGTGTCTGCCGTTAAGAGTAATAACGTGTTGCACACTTTGGTTGGTGATTCTAAAATCTATTCAGATCACGATTTTCCAATTAAAAATGTCAATCCATCTTCGATTGATAAAGTTTTTGAAGATAATACAAACAAGTTTTTGGGAAAGACAATTGCAGGAGTCATTGTAACTCAATATGACCCAATTCCAAAAGCTGAAATCAGGAAACAATTTGGAAATCAAAAATCACCAACAAAGCAACAACCTATTTCCTCTAAGGGTAAACAACCAGAAAAGCGAGCTAATAAGCCTAACGTTTCTCAATCTAAATTTGAAACAAAAGGAGCTCGTTATCAAAAGAAAAACAGTAATGTCAAATTTGTAGCATCGAATGGTACGGATAATATTAAGACTTTTGAAAACAAATCAAACACCGATTTTGTCCAACAAGTCACGATTTTAAAGCGTAATAGTCAAAACAATTACACACAACATACAAACGGGTGTGATGAAAAAGCAAGTACCTCGGGTTCTACGGGTTCGACATCTGTTTGTCAATCAGATTCTCCTAAGTTTGTGGAAAGGAGAACATGTTTTAAGTGTGGGGAGTTTGGACACATCATTAAAAATTGTCCAAACACTCCCAAGGATAAATTTGTTGAGATAGCACCACCTGAAAAGGTTCACCCTCA
Organism: Helianthus tuberosus; assembly: GCA_030545235.1. NCBI lineage: Eukaryota > Viridiplantae > Streptophyta > Magnoliopsida > Asterales > Asteraceae > Helianthus > Helianthus tuberosus. Next base: position 14,418 of record JARYGA010010907.1, read on the forward strand.
ACGTCGTCCCGTTTCACCAAAACATGATAAAAGAACTGTTAAGGAACAAGAAACGAAACAATGACGTCAAAACGTCAAAGCTGTTGAAAAGGCTTTAAAATCTGAAGTCAAAACGGTCAACAGGGAACCAAGTTCTTCGCATTTTTTAAAACCAGAAGTTTCAGAATCTTTTCATAACACTATATCTGGTAAAGCAAATCAAACTTGGAAACCTAAGAGGGGTGAAAATTCAGGGGGAGGTGTTGTGTTACAAAATCATCAAGAAATCAAGATCATCTTTCGTGATGCTCAGGGACGACCCAAGACCACTAAGGCTTGGGTCCCCATCCTCAACTGATCATTGATGATATGTGCAGGGTGTTCCAGGAGGAACTATTAATAGTCATTGGATTGTTGATAGTGGAGCATCTAGGCACATGACAGGCGACTTACGGCTTCTATATGATGTGAGAAATATTAGAGGAGGCTATGTCGCGTTTGCTGGAGACAAAGGCGGATACATCACGGTAGAGGGAATGATCTCCAATGGTGTTGTATGTTTCGATAAGATCAATTATGTTCGACAAATTGATCATAATCTTCTCAGTTTTTCGCAGATTTGCGATAAAAAGTTCACCGTGCATTTTGATGATGCCGGTTGTTATGTGCTGAAACCTGGTTTCAAAATTCCAGATGAATGGATTCTCTTATCGGCTCCAAGAATTAATGATCTTTATATTCTTGATATGAGCCAAGCAATGATCTTTATATTCTTGATATGAGTCTATATCTTGGCATAGAAGAATGGGGCACATTCATTTAAGAAAAATGAACCATTTGGTGAAAACAATCTTGTGAATGGTGTGCCTGTGAGAAGTTTTCATCTACAAGATATCTGTGTTTTGTGCCAGAAAGGGAAACAAACGAAGAAGTCTCACCCTCTGAAGAAAATCAACAATCTTAGCATGCCTCTCGAACGTCTTCATATGGATCTCTTTGGACCTATGAGACACAAGACAACATTCGGGGATGCTTACTGTTTAGTAGTTACGAATGATTATTCTAGATTTTCTTGGGTAGCTTTTATGGCACACAAGAGTGATACTCCTGGCATCCTCAAGGATCTTCTTACAATGTTGGAAAATCTCTACACGTTGAAAGTTAAGAGGATCAGAAGCGACAATGGAACTGAGTTCAAGAACCGTGTGATGGATGAGTTCTGTACTTCTAAGGGCATTCTTCATGAATACAGTTCTCGATACACTCCACAACAAAATGGTGTCAAGAAGAGGAAGAATCGGATGATAATTGAAACTGCAAGAACGATGTTGGTAGAGTCGGAGCTTCCTGTTCAGTTCTGGGGGGAGGCTGTGTCGACTGCTTGCTACACATTAAACCAGGTTCTTACAGTTAAGAGACATGGCAAGACTTGTTTAGAACTTCTACAGAAAAGGAAACCGGATCTTTCCTTTCTAGAACCTTTTGGCGGTCCATGCACTATGATTGATCCGGATGGAAAGTTTGGCGTGAAAGCTATCGAGGGTTTCTTCCTTGGATATGCTACTCTGAATTTTCGCGTATGGAATCTGGCTACCAAAAAGATTGAGCTATGGAGTGAAGTAAGGGTTCAAAGGTATACAAGTCCTGTTAGGGCTCCGGGTGATCCTTGGATGTTCGACTACGATGGGCTATTCGACTCCTTTAATCTGCCAACCTTTGACGAAGATTCTGCAGCTGCTAGAATGTTATTTGATAGTGACAACGCTGTTGGCTCGCCATTGGTTAGACCTATTATTGTTAAACCCCAAGGTTCTACTTCGGTTAACAACACAGTTCAAAATGAGGTATTTGAAGATGCTACTGAGTACAATGAGTCATCAGAAGATGATGAATATCTTGATGCGACTGAAGGCACTTCAGCTCTAGTTGCTTCTGTTCAGGGCACTTCTGTTGAAACTCCTCATGTGCAGGATGTTGATATTGCTAAAGGGAATGCATCCACTTCCACGCATATTCCCGGTGTGGAGTTGGTTGTTGATCTTAATATTAACAATTTGGGTGTTAATGCTCGTGTTCCTGAAAATCCAGAAATGAGGATTCACGATACCCATCCATAGCAGAATATCATAGGAGATGTCCAACGCGGGGTGCAGACGCGTAATCAGCTGAGAAACAACCAGAGTGCTGGTTTGTATTCAGCCATTAGAGAATCTGGTCTTCAAAATGATTGGTCCTTCGCTTGTTACGTTTCACAAGAAGAACCAAAATCTTGGAAAGAAGCCTTAAAGGATAATTCTGGGGTTGAAGCAATGCAAGAGGAACTACAACAGTTCCAGAAACTGGGTGTTTGGAGACTTGTTGAAAAACCCGACAACTACAAGAAAATTGGCACCCGTTGGGTTTACAAGTGCAAAAAGGATGATCGTGGAGTGGTCATTCGCAACAAGGCGAGATTAGTTGTTCAAGGCTTTCGTCAAATTGAAGGCATTGATTATAACGAGGTTTATGCACCAGTTGCTCGTCTGGAGGCTATTCGGATCTTTCTAGCTTGTGCTTCTTTTAAAGGATTCAAAGTCTATCAGATGGACGTCAAAAGCGCATTCTTGCATGGTATTGTTGAAGAAGAGGTGTATGTCGAACAACCTCCAGGTTTCGAAGATCCTATCCATCCCGATCGGGTTTGGTTGCTCAACAAAGCTCTCTACGTGTTACATCAAGCACCGAGGGCTTGGTATGCAACTTTATCTACTTATCTGCTGGAGAACGGTTTTCGCCAGGGTCTTATCAACTGTACGCTTTTCATCAAGGAACAGGATGGTGATTTGTTGTTGGTACAGGTATACGTTGATGATATCATTTTTGGTTCTACTAACGATACTTTGTGCAGGCAATTTGAACGGGTTATGCAGGAGAAGTTTGAAATGAGCGCAATGGGAGAGATGAATTTCTTCTTGGGCCTACAAGTTCAACAAACTGAGTCTGGGATATTCATCCATCAGACTAAATATGTTGGTGACATCTTGAGCCAATTCCAGATGTCTGAAGCAATGCCCATTGGTACCCCACTTCCGACTAATCACGGGATTACTCCGGACTTGAAGGGTGAAAGTGTCAACTCTTCTTATTATCGCGCTATGATCGGATCTCTCATGTATCTTACAGCATCGAGGCCTGACATCATGTATCCAACGTGCCTGCTTGCAAGATATCAAGCCAACCCAAAAGCATCTCATCTTGGAGCTGTTAAGAGGATTTTTCGCTATCTGAAGGGTTGCCCAGACACCGGTCTCTGGTACCCTAAGGATGATATTTTTGACTTGGTTGCTTTTAGTGATTCAAATTTCGGCGGATGCAAAATAGATGGGAAATCCACAACGGCTGGATGTCAATTCTTAGGAAGTCGCTTAGTCACGTGGCAGTGCAAGAAGCAAACTTGTGTCGCTACATCAACTTGTGAAGCTGAATACATTGCTGCCTCAAGTTGTTGCTCTCAAGTTTTGTGGATTCAGCAACAAATGCGCGACTACGGTTTTGAATTCCTATCTACCTCTATTTTTGTTGATAATAATGCTGCTTTATCTATCACTAGAAATCCTGTCCAACACTCCAAGACCAAGCACATCGAAATTAAGTATCACTTCATACGTGATTGTTTTGATAAAAGATTAATCGATGTTATTAAAATTCACACTGATGAACAGTGTGCTGACCTGTTTACAAAAGCTTTTGACAAATCTCGTTATGACTATCTTTTATTGGTCAATGGTATTAAGGTGAAACAAGAGTAAACTTCTGTCGGCTGATCATTTTTGTAAATATTTTCTTAAGCGTCAAAAATCCAAAAAGATTTTTAGTTTACTTATCTTTTCGCATTTTAGGGGGAGAAATTTCAGAAAATACAAAAACATGTGAAAATTCAAAAATCCAAAAATATGTCGTTTACTTTCTGTCTTTAAGTTTGAAAAATCTAAAAAATTCAAAAACAATAGAAAACCAAAAATGAGTTTCTTGGAGAAAAGAAGGGAAAGTGCTGATATACACTGGTGTGGTCTGTCAATATGGTCAAAAGAAAAAGAAAAATTGAAAAATGATAAGTAGCTTTACTAACAATGTATCGGTAGGCTCACAATCAGACTAAAATGTGCAGGATGATATAAACCTAACAGACTTCAAGTCAGGTGGGAACCATTCATTGGCATATGGTCTTGGTACCGAAATTTCGTTTGATTGATTGCCGAGGTTCTGAGATATTCGGTCTTTATGCTGCCTTATCATCTGGGTATCATGGTTGTATCAAACCGTAAAAATAACGGAGACGAAGTCTTGATCTTCCATGATACCATACATACGTGTACATATTGCATTCGACCTCAATAAGTGATCAACAATCACATGTCCAAACAAAACAAGTGATAATATATCACATTTATCTGGGAGTCAAGTTCGTCTCTTTGCTGTACGAAAGTACTGACCTGTTCACGGACTTGCTCCTTTGCCCTTCATGCATCTGAAAATTAAGTTCCTCATCAATAAGTGATTCTATCACATAGGGCTTGTTTTCAAATCAAAATAAGTGAGTTTCTCACATCTTTTATACGGTCAAACGGATGATAAACAGTATACTCACCGGTAAGAAGAACTCTCGTGCATACCTTGATACGGGAGTGTGTCGTGAGTGGATGTACACCGAAAAGTAAGTATAACTCTTACCGTAAATCATATCTCCTAATTATGATTACATCTGATAAGTTGAGCTTAGGTGGACAACAATATCGATAATTGTCGTAAAATACTTATCTAAAGCTATAAACAGAAATCAGAAACTGTTTTGATAAAGACCGTAAGCTGGTAATGATTCTCTTACCTTGAAACTCGCAAAAAGATTGTTCTTTGTACAAATTCTTTATGTTATTGTCTTTTTTTAGTTTACCGCATTTTAATTTGTGTTGTAGTGTAAGTTGTAAATCTTATTTTGATTAGCCGATGGTTGGTATCTTGAAGTTTTCTGCCGGAAGCCTGAAACCTACTTCATAACACGTCCTTGCATTTGAAAACTCAATCAAAATTGAAATGTGTTCAATTAATCAAAATCTGTTCAGTGTGCAAAAATTTTCAACACTTAGTGAATTTGTGAAAAATGGTGTCGACGAAACCCAAGTGTCGACGAAATCCCTTTTATGTCGACGAAACCCTTGGTCAAAGTCAATTTTTCAAAAATTGGTCAACATTTGGTCAAACCTGATTTGGTGTTCGACGAAATCCCAACGTTTCGCCGAGGTAACGACGAAACCCCCTGGGCCAGTTATGTTTCGTCGTGGGCTAAATGTTCAGGCCCAGTCCAAGCCCAAACAGGGAGTTTCGTCGAGCCCACCTAGCGTTTCGTCGAAGTCATAAGGTTTCGTCAAAATGACAGATATTTAAAGGGTCCCAGATCAATTATTATTCACTTTTTCAAACCATATCCCTTTTTCTCCTTCTTCATCACTCAACCGCCATACCTCTGTCACCATCTCTCAAAACCCTTTGTTTTATCAAATATTTTTCACATAATCATGGTATACAAAATGTTGTACTACATGTTACGAACCCTTAGGAACCCTGTGTGTTTGTCTGTGTGTACGACAAACCCTCGGACACCCCTATTTGTTTGATTCCTGCATATGCTTCCTTGATCTTTGTTTTTGTACTTGATAAAACACATAGATTTAGGATATATATGTTGATACATGCTTTGATTTGGGTTTGGGTTTCTTGTAATACAAAACAGGGGTTGTTTGTTTGATTGTTGTTTGGGTTGTTTCGATGGGTTTCGGTCAAAAACACATGTCGGTTTTACATCAGGGTTGTTTTTGGTTGGTTTGGATATAAACAAAGTGTTGAATGTTGGTTGATTTTGAATATGATCATTGTTTAAACTCCATATGGCGAAACCCCCAAATTTTCAAAACCCTAACTGTTCAAAATCCCCAAACTCAACGAAACTCTAAGTTTCTTCATGCTGTCACGTTGTAACCCCTCTACGACGTAACTCCTCTCGACGAAACTCTTCAAGTCAACAGTCAACGCTGACTTTGTTTCACCAAGGAGGTTTCATCGCAATGAATAGAGTTTCGTCGAGATCACAGAGTTTCGTCGTCCATGCCTTAGTGAAATTTTCAGTTTGGTGCTTGTTCACAGAAGATGTGTTTGTATATGTTAAATGTCAGTTGAATACAAGAACTTGTATTCATATATGTCTAAATGCATATGTGATACCATTGTTGCTTATTGTGGACGCCTTCATTTTCAGATGGCACCGAAAGAAGGAAAACGTATGAAACCGACTAAGAAGGAAAACAAGTCGGAAGAGGAGGTAATGTCTGAAAAGCGTCATAATCAAATTGCTTTTCTAGATCCCGAGGAAAAGATCGCTGAACTGAAAGACATTACTAAATGGATCAGGGAGTCGCGGATCAATCATGCTGTTACATTCTCCACGCCTGCGTACAAATCCCTTATTTTAGCCTTCTGGGATTCCGCAAGTGTTGTGCAAGTGGATGGAAAGGAAGTTATACAAGGTCGTGTGAATGATTTGGATGTTATAGTCTCTCCGGATACCTTGAACGATGTCTTACAGCTGCAAGATCATCCGGATGCTCCGTATTCTGTACCTATCATGTGTTCGCGTGGTTGCTTATTACGAATGAAGTGCACTGGCGACATTTTCAGCAATCAGATTAACAAAGGAGATCTGCCATTACGATACAAGTTTCTATTACACGTTCTCATTCAGTGTCTTAGCAATAGACGTGTCGGATACGATGTGGCAGGCAATGATCTAGTTGGTCTTATGGTGGCGTTGGTGCTAAACAAACCGTTTAGCATCTCAAAGTACATTTTCTCCAATATGAAGGAAAATATGACGAGGACTGGAAGTAGAATAACCGGGAACAAGTTCTGGATGTATCCACGGTTTCTTCAAATGATCATGAATGTTCAACATCCTGGTATTCCGAAAGCCGAAGACGACATTCTGAAGATAGAGCCTATGATCTTGAATTCATTAAAGATAATCAAGAGTCTTGCTGCCAAGAGATACAAAGAAAGCGATCCTCCTAGAAAGTTAATCGGTGCTCTTGGGAAACCAGACTACATTCCTCCGGCTGATGATAAATGGCGTCATGATGACAGCCAATCGGATAACGAAGAGCCGGAGTTGAATAGAAAAAGGATTGAAAAGTTTGGTCCAGATCCAGTTGATTCTGATATGTCTGAAAGTGATAGTGAAGATGATGGTGGTGATACAGGTGCCGTTGGTGCATCTAGTGCTGGTGCAGATGGTGGTATATCAGCAGGTGGCGATGACGAGTCTGATTTTGATTCGGATGATCATCTAATCGAGCCTGGATACGAAATGTATCTTGATGAATGTAGGAAGATCGGACAGGAAGATGATCCTGAATACGTTCCAGAGGATACTGAAGCGGAATGTTTAAAGAAAAGGAAAGCTGAGAAAGCTGCTGAACGTCAAAATAAGAAATCAAGAAGATACTTGGCACAGCAATCCGTTCCACAAGAACCTTCTCATTCAGAACCATCTCCTCTGATATCTACAGCTCCTGAAACTCCAGTAGTCACTTCAGCTGCTGAAACACCATCCGTTACACCACAAGCACCTCCACATTCAGTTGCAGCGACCATTCGTGAAACCACGTCGCAGCCAGCCGCAGAGAGAAGACTGAGTAGATTTGAGCGGATGCAACCTGATGAGAAGGTAGACTTCCTATTTTCTTAATTGCAAGCTACTGCAGGTCAAATTGACAGGCAATCAAACATGATACATATTACACGAACAGACATGGTCAAGCAACAACTGCAGATAAACACGTTGAACTCCACAGTTGCTTGACAACAAGTTGAAATTGAACAATTGAAAGCAGAGAATGCACGTTTGAAAACTGCAGACGAGGCAAGAGAACAAAGCGGCTCTATACTTCAGAAGTTGGTTGAGGATCTGAAAGGAAGATGTGATTTCATGAAAGAGTGGTACGACTCTCGTAACACAACTATAGCTGACGGAGTCAAAAAGATCAATGCAGGCTATGAGTTCCTTCGAAAGCGCGTTGCTACTCTGTGGGATGATCGATGTAAGCAACAAGAGGTTATGAAGAAACAAGATGATGATCCTGAAGATCAAGGGAATCCTGACCCTCTACTACATCACAGCAGCCACCAACCACTACATCCTCTGAATTCATTGTTGCTCAGCAACCGGTGATCGAATCTACTCAAGGAACCTCCTCTGGAACAGTTCAACAGATTGAAGGTACATCTTCTGTTCCAAGCAGTGCTGATCTTGCATTGCAGGTTATTCATCCAATCACTGGGGAATTACTTGAAGAAGGAGAAATTATCCAGGATCTTTCCCATGAGCAATTGCTTGCTCTAAACGCAATGAAAGAGACTGATGATGCTGAGATTGATAAGATACCGAGTGAGCCTGAGACTACTGATGTTGAAAACATTGAAGAGATTGTTTTTGAGGGAAACGAGAAGAAGTCCGCGTATGTGCGTAAAGACGGGACTGAATTCGCTCCTTTCGATGAAGAATGGTTACAAGAGAATGTGGACGTCATAGATGAGCATTTAAAGAACCGTGATACTTCTGAAAATGCCACAGACGCGTTCTTCGAATGGCGAAATCAGTTCTAATCGAAGGTTTCCAAGCATGTGCCTGACAGCGTCCAAGTTGATTACTTACAGTTTGAGAAAGCAAAGCCGAATGGAAGAATCCTCTATTGGATGTTCGTCAAGGAAATAAATTGTGTCGCCATCAAAAGGGAATTCGGTATTCAATACTTCCGATCATTGCTGAGCATACTATCTTTGCCTTTTTACGATGTTGCAGCATTGACGAAGATTAGGCTCATTAATCGCTCAAACTTCGAAGGCGCAACTTTATTCGAGCGGCTGATAAAGATGAACAAAAAGTCTGGCTGGAAAGACGAGTCCTACAAGCCTCAGTTCCCTATTTATCAGCAAATCAAGTTTACTCTTGATCCACCAACGAACACGGGGCCCTACAATCTTGTGTATCAGCCCGCGAAAGTCGTAGATAAAATCCCATTAATGCCGATGCAGCAGAACTTCCTCAATGAAATGGCATTATGGTGCTACGACTCAGACACTCATGAAGCGGTGATTGTGTTTAGAGGTGGTCGTGAAAATTTCCGGATGTTGGATCCGATGTGGATCGTTAACATGTCCGCGGCCGACATCGACAAATTATATCGACACGACATTTTCTACGAAGACAAGGACGTGCATCAAGCTTTGGGATTCCAGCGCGTCGCTTGTTTCTGCTACTACCGAGGAATTCATGCGGGCGGTTCGTGGTCCGAACAACACTGAAGATAGAAGATTCGAAGACCGAAGACGAGTAACAGACAAGGGGGAGTATGTTGGTGCACCTTTTTGTGTCTGTAACTAGTCTTGTATTTATCATTGTAATTTACAGTCTTTTAACGTTTATCGAGTATGTAATTCGCCGTCGACCAAGTCAGATATCCTCCTATCCACTTGTGTCCGACACTTTTGTCTTGTTTTGATATGTAATGATATACGAACAATGCATGTTGCATGTAAGGGTATTAATGTCATATTTATGTGTTTGTCTGTGTTTGCTGCACGTCTGTTTGCAGCAAATGTTACAACAGTTGCAGCCCTCGACGAAACCCTAGGTTTCATCGAGTACTACATGACGAAACCCTCCCAATGTCCAATACATGTCGTGAACAATGACGAAACCCCTTGGTTTCGTTGTTTGTTGGGTTTCTTCAGGCCCAATGTTGTTTCAACGAGCCCACATATAGTTTCGTCGATGTTAGGGCCCAGGCTGCTATATAAACACTTTCTAGTTTCACTTTGAAACTAGATGAGAGCATACCCTGAGAGTTATTCTGTAAAACTCTGTGTGTATCACTTGTTCTTGGTTCTCATCCCATTTAATCAATAGATTGCGTTTCATTGGTTATACCGTGTCTGTTATTAACTGTGTTTGATTTGGCATCGTTACCGGGATTCCGCACCCGTGACATTGTTATAAACAAGGGTTGGTTTTCGTTATGGAATAATGGAATTTAATAATCCCAACTTTCAGCAGTTGGTCGGCAACGGACCCAACTTTAAAAATAGCCACTGGCGGTCCCAACTTTTGACATTTTGTAAAACATTGGACCCCGTGTATTAGATAATTTTAGGGTAAAATAGCTGTCGGGTCGGGTCGGATCATGTAAAACCAGTAAACATAAAATTATAGATAATTTTAGGGTAAAATAGTCGGTTTCTAATACACGGGGTCCAATGTTTTACCAAATGTCAAAAGTTGGGACCGCCAGTGGCTATTTTTAAAGTTGGGTCCGTTGCCGGCCAACTGGTGAAAGTTGGGATTATTAAATTCCATTATTCCTTTCGTTATCGATCCTCAGATTTCGGGACCTACAACAAGATACTAGACATGGGATACACACAGAATTATGATCATGATGTATGGATCTTGTGATTATGTATATCATATATAACAAATTAGATAAGAAAGTAGTTTTCACACAAATCTATATATACACACCCACAAACATCAATTTAATACAATATTATTAAACCACAAACTAGCTAGCCTTTCAGGTCGCTCCACATGCATCATGGGTGTTTAACAAATCAAGATCTACTTGCAAATGTTGTCCCGAAGAGTTCGTGAATAACAGTCCCAATATCCATTTGATATTGTAGAGATTCATAAGAGCATTGCACACCAATTTTTACAAGTGAAATTAAACTATTTTCGTTGATATTCTCACTTAAAAGCACCGGATCAACAATCTGAAGCACACAACCATTAGCCAAGGCACTCCTAGCATAGGAATGCAGGCCTAGCCCTCCTTCAAACATTGGATCAACAGGTTTTTTCCCTGTCAACATCTCTAACAATAGGATCCCATAGCTATACAATTCTGCAACTTATTTAATTAGAGCGAATTGTATTGTATAACGAAAGTAGTCTAATATAAACAGATATTGAATATTGTAATTTTTGTTGTATTCCACCAAGGCTCCAATACAGAACTTAAAAACTAGATACAAGAACAAGGAAAAGGAAACAAATAATTCTAGCCATAAACTAAGGCATGAAATCGGGATGGCCATAAAGAGAAAATACTTTCCACAATAATATTCCCCCTCAAGTTGGAGCGTGAAGATTCTGAACGCCCAACTTGCCAAGTAAAACCTCCAACTGTTTCGATCCGAGAGCCTTGGTAAACAAGTCCGCCACTTGATGGTTGGTGTTGATGTAAACCGGTTCAACTTCCTTCGACTCGACACGTTCGCGGACAAAATAACAATCCATTTCGACATGTTTAGTACGCTCGCGGAAAACCGGGTTATTTGCAATGTGTTTGACTGCAATGTTGTCACAGAAGACAGTAGTTGGAGCTGTTTAGGGAGTGTCGACGTCACTGAGGAGCCATCGCAGCCAAAGGATTTCACTAACTGTTGTGGCCATGGCTCTATATTCGGCTTTAGCAGAGGATTGAGATACGACCGACTGCTTCTTTGACTTCCAAGAAACGGGACCACCCCCGGGGAGAAGAAGGTACCCAGTTCTTGACCTTCTAGTGAAAGGACAACCTAACCAGTCGGATTCGGTATAGGCCACGAGATTGTTTCCCCCTGTCTTCGGTATTAGGATGCCTTGCCCAGCGGTTGCCTTCAAATATCTAACGACCCTTGTAGCGGCTTCGAGATGACTTGTACGAGGATCCGCCACAAACTGGCTTAGGATACTAACCGAATGGGCAATATCGGGATGGGTGGCCTGAAGCTAGAGCAACCTCCTGATAAGTCGCCGATAATGACTTGGATCAACCCGATCTTCCTCCTTTCCGGCTTCTAACTTTAGATTTTGTTCCATAGGTATCGGACTCGGCCGGCATCCAAGCATACCTGCATCTTCAATAATGTTGAGAGTGTACTTCCTTTGACTAAGTACCATACCTTCTTCTGTTCGAGCGACCTCGATCCCTAAAAAATACTTAAGATTTCCAAGATCTTTTATGCTGAAACGTTCATTCAGAAACAATTTTATCTCACTCATTCTCGTAGCATCATTGCCAACCAAAATCACGTCATCAACATAGATTAAGACTGCAACATATATTTCCCTCCTCCTGAAAATAAATAAGGAATGGTCTGCCTTTGACTGTCTAAAACCGGCTTCGACAAGTGCTGTGGTGAACTTATGATACCAATTTCTCGACGCCTGTTTGAGCCCATAAAGAGACTTTCTTAGCCGACACACTTTGTTCTCCTTTCCTTTATCAAAACCTTGAGGTATCTTCATGTACACCTCCTCATTCAAATCACCATGCAGGAATGCATTATTCACGTCCAATTGATGAACCATCCAGTTTCGTTTAACTGCGACTGCCAAAATGGTTCGAACAGTAACCAACTTGGCAACCAGAGCAAATGTTTCATGAAAATCGATCCCTTCCATTTGTGTGAAACCTTTAGCAACCAAGCGGGCTTTGTATCTTTCAATGTCTCCATTGGGCTTGTACTTAACCTTGTAAACCCACTTGGAATCGATGGCCCTCTTACCTTTCGGCAAGTCTTCAAGAGTCCACGTTCCGTTCATTTCAAGTGCCTCTATTTCTCGTTTCATAGCTACCCTCCAGTTTTCATTCTGCACTACTTGTTTAAAGGTTCTTGGCTCATCGGTTTTGTCGATGGCCGATAAGAAGGCCTTGTGAGAATGTGAAAAATTATTATAGCAAACATAGTTAGACATGGAATGTACCGTAGAGGAGCGTTGATCAGAAGCAGGTGCGGCATGGTCGAGGGACGGTGGTAGTGAGACATCATACCCATCTAGTCGTTTCGATCTAGCACGTTCCCTTCTTTCTCTTGGATGTCGTTCAAGAGGTTCGGCCTCGTTGGGTTGCTGAGCCTCGGCCTCGATATCGTTGGGTTGCTGGGCCTCGGCCTCGATATCGTTGGGTTGCTGGGCCTCGGCCCCCATGTCAGGAGGGTTCGGTTGCTGGGCCTCAGTATTTTCGGGATTAATGGGACCGATTGGATCCTTGTCATTCTCAACCACATTTTGCTCAATCACTTGTGACTCATCATTGTTGTCATTTTCGTTGTCTGTAGTGGAAGTTGGTGTTTGATTAATACTGCATTCTTCATTGTTGTCTCCATAGTACCAAGGTGGAAACCCGAAAATACCATCGTCTTTTGACACGTGGTCTTGTTGGCCACCTTTGTAAGGAAAGATGTTCTCAACAAACTTGACATCTCTTGAAACAATGATTTTACCCCTTTGTACATCAAATATTTTGTATCCTTTTGTTCCGCCCGGATAACCGAGAAATACCCCTGGCTTCCCCCTTTCTTCGAGCTTATCACCATTCGTGTCGGTATTTCTGTAGTAGGCGAGACACCCAAACACCCTTAAAAGATCAAAATTTGGCTTTTCGTTGTGGATCATTTCATATGGCGTCTTGTTGCCTAAGACTTTGGAGGGAAGACGATTGATAATGTGAGCAGCGGTTAAGACGCACTCCCCCCAAAATCTCTTTGGTAGGTTGGCCTCAAATCTGATAGAACGTGCTGTTTCGAGAAGATGGCGATGTTTTCTCTCCACAACACCGTTTTGTTGAGGCGTGTGTGGACATGTGGTTCCAAGGATGATGCCATTTTCGGCATAAAACTTGTTCATGCGATTAGAGGTAAACTCTCCTCCATTGTCACACCGAATACATTTGAGTAGCCTTGAAAATTGAGTCTTGATGTATTGATGAAAGTAAATAATACAATCACTTGCTTCATTCTTATGTTTCAACAAGAATACCCAAACACCCCTGCTATAATCATCGACAATGGTGAGAAAGTATCTTGCTTGAATAAGTGAAGGCGTTCTATACTTCCCCCATATGTCACAATGCAAAAGCTCAAAACAACCTTTGGTTTTAATAGAACTAATAGGAAACGACAATCTCTTATGTTTTTCTTTAACACAGGAATCACTAAACGACATACCAGTTTTTGAAGGAAATTCAATAAAGTCAAAGCGAGAAAGTTTCTCACGTGAAGCGTGCCCCAAACGCCTGTGCCATGTATCCATAGTTACCATCAACGCCTTCCTTTCACTACCCACCATGTCCATCTCGTAAAGACCATCCGTGTATTTACCCGCTCCAATCAACCTCCTCGTTGCTAAATCCTGCATCACACAAAAGGTTGGGAAAAATGTTACTGTACATTGTAGGTCCTGTGCCAACCGACTAACCGACAAGAGATTACACATGAATTTTGGAACGTGCAAAACATTCTCAATTTTTAGGCCATTTGGTAAAGTGCAAGTCCCTCTTCCTTCTACGGGAACGTGCAGTCCGTTAGGAATAGTGACCGGCTTTTCATTCAAAGTTCTCACTTTATTTTCGATCCATTCCTGCCTGTGTGTTATATGCTCTGAAGCACCCGAATCAACAATCCACTTACCTTCGCGTCTAACGTTACCTGCAAAGTTTTCCGTCAAGGGGGTTTCGGAGGGGTGGAGATAGTGCGGAGAGAAGTGGTCAATATTTTGGTTTTGGTTTGGAGTTTTGGCTGTCGTGGAGTTATCTTGTCCGACCATTGTTCTTGGCGGTCGAAGATGTTAAGGTTTGATGGTAGAGCAGTATATTACCTGCTCTGATACCATATAAACAGATATTGAATATTGTAATTTTTGTTGTATTCCACCAAGGCTCCAATACAGAACTTAAGAACTAGATACAAGAACAAGGAAAAAGAAACAAATAATTCTAGCCATAAACTAAGGCATGAAATCGGGACGGCCATAAAGAGAAAATACTTTCCACAATAATATCTAATGGACTAGTAATCATAAATTACCTAGAGGTGCGTAACCAATGGTTCCTCTAATTCCTGAGCTACTCGCATTTGCATAAGAACCTTCTTCAAGGGAAAGTATTTTCGCCAGACCAAAATCTCCAACATGAGCAACCATATCCGCATCCAATAATATTTTGCTCGGCTTCAAATCACAATGAACAATAACATTTCCACAATGACAATGGAGATAATCAAGAGCACAAGCCACGTCTTTGATGACACTGATTCTTTGAACAAGATCCAGCGTACCATCTACAGAATACAACCAGCTCTCCAGACTCCCATTTGGCATGAAATCGTACACCAAAGCTTTGAAATCATTGCCTTGGAAATCGATACTTGAGCAAGCAGTTATGACCTTCACCAGGTTGCGGTGGCGAATGTTTCTCAAGGCCTCACACTCCGCCATAAAACTCTTAAAACCTCCTCGGAGTTGAAGGTTTAGTACTTTGATTGCCACAATGAAGCCATTTTCATCAAGAAATCCTTTGTAAACCGAAGAAAAACTACCTGTACCAATCAGATTTTCTGTAGAGAACCCTTCCGTTGCTTTGAAAAGTCTTCCATATGATATCTTCTCAAAAGATTCAGTCAGTCTTGAGTCTGATGGTTTATCTCTCTTCTTTTTTATACAACAGTAAAACCAGACAATCGACAACAGACCCAAACCTGCAACAGTGGAACATAGTGAAACTGCTACAATAACACGTACAGAAAGCTTTCGAGTTCGTCTTTTGGGGTTGCTAGTTGTGCTTTTACATTTGGGTAGGTGAAGGTCAGCTATTCCCCGCAGAGTTTGGTGTTCCCGATGACGGATATTGCACTAGTGTTTGCGAAAACACCTTTAACAGGTACCTCGCCCTCAAAGTTATTATACGAAAGATTTAGATGCTTCAAGGGAATTTGTTGCAAATACGTTGAAATGTGTCCAGAAAGGTTATTGCAAGACAAGTCAACATATTTGAGGGCTTTCAGTGAACTAAATGATTCTGGCATTGATCCATAAAAGAGATTACTAGAAAGGTCTAGACTTTGAAGACTGGTGCAACTGCTTAAACTAATTGGAAGTTCACTTCTGAAATGGTTTATAGAAAAATCAAGTGATTCTAAGAGTTTAAGATTACCAATCTCTTGTGGAAGCACTCCAGATAGATTGTTTTGACTTAAATTTAATGATATGGAAAGTGAAGACAGTTGGAATAGTTCTTTGGGTACCCTCTCGCTTAGTTTATTCCCTTGAAGGTCCAAAGCTATAACTTGTTTCAAACTCCCAATAGTCAAGGGTATAGTGCCTTCCAAACTATTTCCACCTAATGCTACTTTAGTTAAAAGTGACAAGTTTCCTATAGATCTTGGAATAACCCCAGAGAAATGGTTGTCATTAAGATACAGTGCTTGCAAGTTTTGAAGCTTGCCAATGCTTTCAGGAATCATGCCTGTGAAGCTGTTTACGCTTAGAGAAATTATGGTTAGGCCTAACAAATTGCCTACAGATGAAGGGATGATGCCTGAGATATAGTTTGAATCCATGGCTATGTATGACAGTTTGGATGCGAAGTTCCCAAGTGAATTTGGCAGCACCCCTCCTAATTGGTTGCTGGTAACATCCATCATTTCCAAATTGCTGCAGTTCGACAAAGTAGGAAAGAAATTCATGTCATCAAGACCCTTGCTTCCAAAATTGTTGCCACCAAGAGATGGTAGCTTAAGATGTTGTAGTCTTCCAAAATCAATAGCTAGTTCGCCCCTTAAATAATTTTCAGGAAATGTAAGGACTTCCAACTCTGAACAATTTGATATTGATTGTGGAAGGAATCCATTAAAGTGATTGGTACCAAATCCTATCCACGTGAGATGGGGCTGTGTCAGACATAAGTTGGAGGGTAGACTGCCTTGAAGTTGATTTTCTGGAAAACTAAGAATTTCTAACATGGAAAGGTTAAAGAAAAACGAAGGGAAGGCACCAACGAGGCCATTAGCACCCAGGCCTATTTTTCTCAAGTTTTTTAATTGCTTCAAGGAATCAGGAATGCTCCGTCCTAGATGACAATAAGCAAGACTAAGCCTTTCAAGAGATGTCAGGTTGCTTAAGGATGGTGGAATTCCACCAGTGAGGTCATTTTTGCCCATGAATATCGAAGTTATCTTCAAAAGAGAGGTAAAGGTGTTTGGAATTTTCCCGGTGAACGAATTTTTGGAAAGGTATGTAAGTTTTGGCCAGCTTGACATGCTGACCGGGATAGTCCCGGTGAACGAATTTGTGGAAAGGGATAATACCTTTAATCGGTATAAATGACTAATCTCAGGAGGGATACTTCCATGAAGTTGGTTGCTCGATAAGTAAATGTAATGGAGGAAGAAGCTCATGTTACCAATATAAGGAGATAAAGAGCCGACTAACTCCAAGCCTTGTAGTTTCAACATTGTGACTCGTTGGTGGCGGCGACCACATGTCACTCCTCTCCACTGGCAAAGAGGAAGAGAATCATTCCAAGATGTCAAAGCACCTTGAGGGTCATGTGTAATCTTTGATTTGATTTCCAGTAATGCAAGATGGTCTGACTCAGCACTAGAACCATAGATGGCTCTAATCATATGTATGACAAGAGCAATAACCATGGCTGCTTCTAATTTACAGACGACTAAAGACAAAAGCATTATTACTAGCTAGCTATTGAAGATTTAAGGAGGCTTTTTCAGGAAGAAAAGCTTTAAGTGAAAGAAGATCGCTTGCTCAAGTTGCCAGAGATGCTATCTATTTATAGGAATATAATTAATTTGTTTCTAAATAAAAAAAAGTTTAGAAATTTATAGTGTTTCTAAATAAAAAAAGTTTACAAATTTATAGTGTTTCTAAATTAAAAAAAAAAGTTCAGGGGCTGTTTGGCAACTTTTGAATGGTTAAGTGCTGAACCAATAAGAGGCCTGAACCATTAAGTGCTAAATCAGTAATAGGTCTGAACCATTAAAAACCAGTATAATGTTTAGCCGTTTAGAGGCAAATGTCTGACCAATTCAGATTAGATGTGTTAACCATTCAGACTTAGTATAAAGCTTAACCATTCAGAGGCAAATGTCTGAATCATTCAGACATCTGCTCGCGAAACAAACAGTCTGAATCATTAACCATTAAGAGCCTCATTAAAGAGGTAAACAAACAGCCCCTTAGAAATTTATAGTTCATGTTGTATCCAATGAAAGTAAGTGACTCATGTTAGTGAACCACTAGGAATATTGTGACATGATGACAATTGAGAAATGCACATCATGATAAGTCGTCTCCAAGAATTAGTGTGGCTATTGGGCATTTAATGATGAAGAGAAGGAACTTTTAGAGAGACTTATCCTGCCAAGTTTGAAATATAAGTTTCTGTTATGATTAGAAAAAAAAAACGTGAAAAATACGTATGCGTGATATTTTGTTGCACCAAATACATAAATGAAACTTGGAAAATATTTATAAATAATATGGGCTTATACATGTGTTTAAGAAATCGATGAGTTCTAATATGGGCGTCTAGGCGTGGGTTTTTTCAAATAAATGAATAAAGCATATTAACTACCGATAGGGTATTAAACGTGTCAGGTTTGCAGGTTAATGGGGCCTAGCTTGGCAGGTTGAATACTGCAACCCTAACCCTAACCCTAACCCGACTAGTATACTTATTCGTGTCATGTAGTGTTGGCCCTACTTAAAATCTTGTCGTGCTTTAGGTGCTTTAGGTCGACATATAGCATGTTCATTTATGAATATGAGTAGTACCTAGTAACCAGGGGTGTGCAAAAAAATCCGAATCCGAAACCGAATCCGAAATATCCGAAAAATCCGAATCCGAATTATCCGAATCTCGGATATCCGAAAATTCTGATTCGGAATCGGATATTGATTTTGAAAATTTTCGGATATTTCGGATATCCAATATCCGAAATATAAAAAATTATTATTTTCTTATTTTTTTAAATATATGAACAATATCTCTTGAATACCTAAGTATTTTCTACACCACTCATTTGCTATCCTAGTATTCCACCTTCTCCTTTGAACTTCACTCTCTTTCTAGCCTTCTTTCTACTTTGAAGGTTTTTCATTGTCACCAGTATCTTGGCTCCCTTTCTCATCATGAAAATCAACGGCTCTCTACAAAGGGTTTGAAATTATTTGAAGATCGGCTGCATAATGCAGTTCTAATGCTCTGCTAGGGTTCGACACTTGACAAGACGACAACAATTACTTGATTCGCGAACCAGTAACTTCGCTTCTTCAATCGATATATACGTTCTTTGCTTAGAAGCTTTAAAGGCTTTGTGACATTTCTTGATTAAAGTTTGTTTTTAACTTTATTTTTTGATTTGTTCTTTGTTCAGATCTATTGTTGATTCGTTAAATATATGAAGAGATTTGTGCTTAATTTACTCTGATCCACTTACTGGTTTTTGTTTCCTAATTGGCTAATTACCGAATCACCATTAAAATAATAAAGAGATGCATCTTGAAATGGTAAAACACTTTATCTAAACCTCCGTGAGCTAAGAACATATAAAATCTTCATTTATAATGTTCAATATAATAACTCAATTAGGCTACTGTAATACGGAGTACTTCAGAATATTAAGGGTATAATGTATTTTATTTATTTTTTAATCTTATGGTTCAGTTAACAAATGGTGTACTTATTTTGAAATGTATTTTTTTAGAATTCTGGATATCCGATTTTCTATCCAATATCCGAAATTTCAGATACGGATTCGGATAGTAAAATTAACTATCCGAAATTTTCGGATATCCGAATTTTCGGATATTCGGTTTTGAACACCCCTACTAGTAACTGGAGTAGGATCAAATACAAACCACATGTTGTGTACAAACTATAAGAACCATTCAAAAACTGACATGTAGCATCCTACCAATTATAGAGAAATAGTAAAATGATAACCTAAATAATATCAATTATCTTGAATTCTTTATAATTATGATAAAAAACAATTAATTGTTTATTTGGATCTTTCTTTTGTTTTCAATGTGCTGATAAAGAAAAGTGCTAATATCATTTCACATATGTGCTAAAATCAATTATCTTGATTAATTTTCATGTGCTAATATAATTTAAAAGTGCTACTTTTATATATGTATTTTTTTCGTATGTGATAATTTAACTTTTTTTAAGTGCTAAGATCTGTTCTTATGGTTTGTAGGATAAATATGGTTTGTACCGGAACCAACCCCGTAACTTAATAACAATTTATACAACTAATTACTCTTAACCAAATGAAACCTAATTTTGTCTTTTTTTAACTGTATTAGCTCCAGACTAGAATAAGCGAATGGAAAAGGTAGTTAGAAGCAACAAATAAATTTGCTGAAGTGAAGAGTTAATGAAAAAGTTCATAAAAGGAAAACTTAATTTCACTTTTATATAGTTAGAGACAAATAAAAGTTAATACACCTAGACGTGTTACTGTAGAAAATAATGTATGCATTTTTGGATGAGATTATACAAAGTGAATAAATTTTGGGCAATTATAATATAAAAACTAAGGAAAATATAATCCAATCTTGATCGACCCATAAAAAACAGAAATCTTTTTACGTCTTCTATGTAAGATCTTTTAGTGATACATAGCTTTTGAGGATTAACTAACAAACAAACAAAACATGCAGAGCTTTTGAGGTTAAGAAATTAACTAGAATACAAAATCGTTAGCTAAAAAAAGATTGAGCAGCATTTTAATCACTTTGACTAGCATGTTCATCTCTTTTTTGTCGCTTAATTGCCAGCCATTCATGCAGTTCTCGGACATAATTATATTTCCTGTACACATAAATTCAGAAAATGTTGATAAACAGGCTACAGAACACCATGATCAAAACACCAAATGCCAATTAAGATTTGATTTGAGAAATATTAATGAATAGAAATCCTTTAACGGGTATGCAATAATACCTGCCACTCTTAGCTGTAGGGAGGATTATTCCTCTTTTCTCAAAACTCCTATATCAGTCTCTAGCTAGGGTACAACATTTCTACAATGAGAACAATCTTTGGTAGTTACCAACATATACATACATTGCCGTTAACATCCAAAAGGTAGTTAAACCAGTCATAACTTATTAGACTAGTCGTCTAGATATATAATTAGTTTATAATAGAGGGTATTAGAATGTGTGAGGGTTTTATTTGGGAATAAATTTTTGTCGAACCAGTGTTTAAAATGGGTAAGGGTTGACCGTTACCAACAAAGAATCATTACCATAGTAGGCCTCAGAGTTGTCAAGGCTTGTTGGTGCACTTGTGTCTGTACTTTGTCTGTATTTTGTCATGATACAAAACGATGTCTTGTGTTAGTCTGGTTTACGTCTCAGGTTTGTTAATATGTGTGTTCGATGTAAGTTTGACCAAGTCAACCATCCTCCTGGTTTGACTTGACCAAACAGTTAGAACATGGTTTGTAAGATGTTTGTGTCGAAGGATGAGTCATCGAAGGATTGTTTACATCCTTCGATGAGCTCGAAGGATAATCCTTCGATGGATATAGATGGACCTCGAAGGATATCATCCTTCGAGGTATATGTGGATCCTTCGATAGGTTTCAGATCGATAGATGATCCTTCGATCAGACTATCTGATCCTTCGACCAGACGAGCTGTGATGGGTATATATACTCATGTAATGTGTTCACTTCATGAAGTGTGAGAAGTGAGTGAACTTAGTCTTATAGAGAGCATATTTTCAGTTGGTCAAGGGCTGTAACCGTGTCCGCTGAAATACAAGAGAAAACTTTGATATCTCGTGTGTTTACCTTTCTCTTTGTAGCTTGTGTTCTCATATAAACTACCGGTTTGCATTCTAGCTTGGATTCCGCACTTGCTAGTGTGTTAAACATAACAAGGAATAGGTTTGACCTTAACCTCCGAGGGACCTACAAGTGGTATCAGAGCCTTGGCTCTTCTCCTTGTTAAAACCGAGGTGTTTTCGGGTTGTTTTTCGGGTTTTTGAAGTTCATATTTTCTGGAAAAATCAGCTCATAACTTCGAAATTTCTGGTGTTTTTGTTGTTAGTTCGTAGAAAACCTTGTTTAAAACTCTTTTTAGCAGGATGTGTTAAGGTTTTTAGTGAAGTTTCTTGCAAAGATTCGTGTTCGGAAAATTTCGGTTCACCGGAAAACTCTTTAGTTTACCGGAAAATTCAAATTTTCAGGGTAGTTCTTTATATCTTCAACAATCTTCAAGTGTTCTTCATATAATTCTACTTTTTGATCCTTAGAAGTTATTGGTGAAAGTTGTTAGTGTTTTGGAATTTATAAAAGGATTATTATAGTACACACCTTACTGGTTGGTAGGATTGAGCTTACTTTGAAATGGAAGTGGGTCGGTTGTGTCAGGGATAGAAAGTCAAGGTGATTAGATATTTTGATCTCACAAGATTATATTTACTCAGAATTGTTGAAAGTTGTTATTGTCTTGGAAGTTGTTGTTGATTAAAATATACAACATCATCATTTGGTTGGTAAATGAAAAAGTGTGTAGCCGAAAGTTGAGTTGAAAAAGTGATCTACTTTGTGTCAGTGATAAAAAAAAAAAAATCAATTGGGCAATCGTACAAGACTTGTTTCAAACGCATAACATACATCTGGGCTTCTGTTTCGTCATATTTGGGCCTTGCTTCATCACTTTCAAGTTGGGCCTGTTTCGTTGAAAGGGAGCCCAAACTCACAAATCAGTTTCGTCGATTTGCAAGCCCAAAGGCAGTTTCGTCGTCTTAGTTGGGCCTTTGTTTCGTCAAGCCTAAATTCAAATTATCTGTTTCGTCAAGATCTTTGAGTGGATTGTGTTTCGTAATTTGTGGAGCCCAAACAATAACTGGGCTTTATCATAAACCCGTTTCGTCAAACCTTTTATTTCGCCAAAGGAGTTTACAAATTTCTGTTTCGACAACCAAGTGTTTAAAATTCAGTTTCGTCAACAAATTGTTTCATCGACAAATTTGTGAATTTTTTTAACAGAAGGTTTCAGAAAGTGATTTAACGTTTTGATTAAAGTGTGATTTTCAGGTATTCATTTTTCTTGATCAAAAATGAATTCGATTTGGGGTACTCCGGTAAATACAGATATGTATTATGGTACTCCGTCTCCGGATAGCGGAAAGTATAGAAACACGAGTTTGTCTCCTTCGTGGGCCGAAACTCCAAATATTCAAAGCCAACGACCTATCAAAGCAACTGATATGTTCGGAAATCCATTACCTGTTCGATCTACCGGACCAACAGATCTGTACGGAAATCCGCTTCAACCAGTGCCTCAACAGCAAACCCAAAGGCCTCCTGTGACAACTGATCTATATGGCAATTCAATACAAGTTCCAGTAAAGCCAGCTCCAACAACGGACTTGTATGGAAATCCTCTACAACCAGCTCCACAACAGCAAGTCCATCGGCCATCTACTGTAACAGCTTGTTTTGCTGAGGTTGTCAAGGATCTTAAGCACGCCAGTGGTGGAGAATCTTCCACCAATGGTGATGAGTCTTCTGAAGACGAAGACAGTTCTGGTTACAGTGGAAGCTCAGATGAAGAATCCTCAACTTCAGTCAATGATCATTTGGATGACACGTCAAGTGTGTCAGTTGAAGCAGAGGTTGATGATGTATTGGGAGAAGCTGCAGCAGGAACTCAAAGAAGATCTATTTTGGTGGATCAAGCTGCATATTCTTCGTCTTCTCTCCATTCAGCCGTTATGGCTAATGTCGACAGTTCATCAAGTCAGGTATGTGTCGATGAACCCACTGCTGTTATTTGTAATAATTGTGATAGATTGCATGTTAAATGTGCTGATTTAGAAGCAAACATGTCTGAGTTGCAAGCCAAACATGATGCTTTACAAGCTAGTTTGTTTGACTTGCAAGACAAACATATTTCATTGAATGATAAGTGGTGTGAATTGCAAAGCAAACACAAGGCTTTGCAAGAGAAATATGATGTGACATTCATTCACAATCAGAAATTGACCGTGGATCTTTCTAAGTGCACAGAAGCCAACATGTTTTATGAAAACCATGAAAAGGAATTTAAAACGATGATTGAAACTTTAAGAAAAGATAAAACCGAACTGACAAAAATGGTTTCAAGAAAACAAACGGAAATAAACCTTTACATCAGTAGGCTTGAGATAATGCAAAAAGAGATGGCTTGTGTTAAAACTGAAAGTGAGGCGATCCGACTCAAGTTAGACAGCTATTTAAGCTCTAGCTATGTGTTGGATCACATCATTGACGTACAGAAAGAGAAACGGGATGTCACATGCACTGGATACAAGAAATGTCCACCACCTGTGAGACACAATTATGATGCCATGCCTGACGAGGAGGATAGAACTTTCTTTGAACCATCTGTTCCTCTAGATGTTAATGAATTTGCAACAGGACTCGGATACAAGAAAGAAGTATCATCAGATTCGGATGTGTCAGCAGATACATGTGAATCTTCTGCTGAACAGAATCAGGATCCTCCAGTTGTTATTGAGGATGCTGATTCTTCTGATGATGAATCTGATGATACTGATTCAGCAAAGTCTGATGCGGTGATAAAAGAAGAGGACATACCTCTTGAGAATCATATTCTGTGTGATCCTCCTGCAAAACCCGCTAAGACTGTTGCAATCGAGTCCTTGTCTGCACAAGAGTCGGAGAGTGTGGATTTGCTGTATACTCTTGTTGGTGATAATAAAATTTATTCTGACAAAGATTTTCCGATTAAGAATGTAAATCAATCCTTAATCAGTAAAGTTTTTGAAAATTCGACAAGTAAATTTCTGGGTAAGAAAGGATCACACGTTGTGGTAACACAGTGCCCTCCTATCCCAAAGGCTGAAGTTAGAAAACAATTTGGCAATCAGAAATTACCAACAGAGAAAAGGCAGCAAAATCATAACAAACAAAAAGGAAAATTGCCGGCTCAAAGTCAAAAGAAGCCAAATCAAAAGAAGAACAAGAATGTGAACTTTGTGAAATCAAAGGGAACGGACAAAATTGAAACTTTTGAAAACAAATCTAACTTGGATTTTGTTAAACAAGCAACAGTGTTGAAAAGAAATGAACCAAGTAGTTCAAAACCTAGTACCTCGGGATCACAAAGTTCGTCATCGGCAAGACGATCACATGATACTTCGGGGTTTGTTGAACGAAGATCATGTTTTGAATGTGGTGAAATTGGGCATATCATTCGAAATTGCCCGTATCTTCATAAGTTGAAAGCAAAGGATGATGATCCCCGTGAACGCAATCACCAAAAGCGATCTGTTTCTGTAAAACAAGATCCCCGACTTGTAAGAGAAAGGGAAAAGAAACAGAAACGCCAACAAGTCAAGGTGATTGAGAAAGCACTTAAAACTGATGTGGTTCAAAAACAATCCGTTTCAGTTAAACCAGAAAGCACAAAATTTTCAAAAACTTCAAACAATCACGAAGTTAAATTTTCAAACAATCAAACTGGTAAAACTCAACAGACATGGAAACCTAAATTGACCACAAGTTCAGAGGGACCATCACAATTTATGAATCATCAAAGAATAGAAGTTATTGTTGTTGATGAAAATGGAAGACCCAAGACCACAATGGCTTGGGTCCCCATCTCCAACTAATCAAGTGAGTTCATGTGTAGGGTGTTCCAGGAGGAACTATCAGTAGTCATTGGATTGTTGATAGTGGGGCATCCAGGCACATGACAGGCGACATGAAGCTTCTCTACGACGTCAAATCTATTAGAGGAGGTTATGTTGCTTTTGCTGGAGATAAAGGCGGATATATCACTGGTGAAGGAATGATTTCCAACGGGGTTGTTAGTTTTGATAAGATCAACTTCGTACAACAACTTGATCACAATCTTCTTAGTGTTTCTCAAATCTGTGATAAGCAGTTCTCAGTACACTTTGATGCAAATGGATGTTATGTGCTGAAACCCGGCTTCAAAATTCCAAAAGAATGGATTCTCTTGTCTGCTCCAAGGATAAATGATTTATACGTCCTTGATATGAGCCAAGCTATCACAACGTCTGCACAAGCAACCTGTTTCGTTTCCAAAGCCACAGAAAAAGACTCAATCTCTTGGCATAGACGAATGGGTCACATTCACTTATGCAAAATGAATCATTTGGTGTCAAATGAATTAGTGAATGGTGTTCCTCTTAAAAACTTCCATCTTCAAGACGTCTGTGTCTCGTGCCAGAAAGGAAAACAAACGAAGAAGCGACACCCTACAAAGAAAATCAACACGGTGGCTGTTCCTCTTGAACGTTTGCACATGGATTTGTTCGGTCCTGTCAAGCACAAAAGTATTAGGAATGATCAATATTGCCTCGTGATAACTGATGATTATTCAAGATTTTCTTGGGTGGCGTTCATGGCACACAAGAGCGAAACCTTCGGTATTATCAAAAACTTGATCATTCAGATTGAGAATCTATATAAGTTGAAGGTTAGGCGGATACGTAGTGACAATGGTACTGAATTCAAAAATCATGCCATGGCGGAGTTTTGCACTTCAAAAGGTATTCTTCACGAATTTAGTGCGGCTTATACTCCTCAACAAAATGGCGTCGCTGAACGTAAGAACCGCACATTGATCGAGACTGCTAGGACTATGTTGGTAGAATCGCAGTTGCCCATTCCATTCTGGACTGAAGCTGTGTCCTCTGCATGTTACACGTTGAACCGAGTCCTTACAGTCAAAAGGCACAACAAGACCTGCTTTGAGCTTCTTAACAAACGGAAACCAGATTTGTCATATCTTGAACCGTTTGGAGCTCCGTGCACACTAATCGATCCTAATGGAAAGTTTGGGGCAAGAGCCATTGAAGGATACTTTCTTGGGTATTCCACCCCGAACTTAAGAGTCTGGAATCTAGAGACTAAAAGGGTCGAGGAATGGTCTGAAGTCAGAGTACAAAGGCACACTTTGCCAGTTAGAAATCCTGGTCAGCCTTGGATGTTTGAGTACGATGACTTTTTCAATTCGATCAATGTTGAAGCAGTTGAAGAAAATGCTGCAGCAAGGATGTTTTTCGAGAGTGACAATGCAACAGATTCACCGTTGGTTAGTCCCATTATTGTCAATCAAGAACCATCTTCAGTGAATAATAATGCTCTCGATAATGAGGATTTTCACGATGCTACCGAATTGAACGAATCTTCAGAGGATGATGAATTTCTAGATGCAGATCAAGAAGCTCCAACAACAGCAGTTCATGGTACTTCAGAGGGTACTCCTCCAGTGGACGCCCCTAGAACAGCTGAAGCTACTGCATCATCCTCTTCGTCAATTCCGGGTATTGAATTGGTTGTTGATCTCAATCTCAACAATCTGGGTACAGATATTCCAGTTCAAGATAATCCAGAAACAAGGATTCACAATACCCATCCTCAACAGAACATCATCGGAAATGCACAGAGTGGCGTTCAAACAAGAAACATGTTGCGAAACAACAACAATGCAGGCTTGTATGCAGCTAACCGAGAATCTGGTCAACAAAATGATTGGTCTTTCGCGTGTTATGTCTCACAGGAAGAGCCAAGAACTTGGAAAGAAGCTTTGAAAGATAACTCTTGGGTTGAAGCAATGCAGGAAGAACTGCAACAATTCCAGAAGCTTGGTGTCTGGAAACTCGTAGAGAAACCTGCTGGTTACAAGAAGATTGGTACCCGTTGGGTGTTTAAATGCAAAAAGGATGACCGTGGAGTCGTTATTCGAAACAAAGCAAGGCTAGTCGTTCAAGGTTTTCGTCAGATAGAAGGGATCGACTACAACGAAGTGTATGCACCTGTTGCACGTCTAGAAGCAATTCGAATCTTTCTGGCTTATGCCTCATTCAAAGGTTTCAAGGTATACCAGATGGACGTGAAAAGTGCATTCTTACATGGTGTGGTGGAAGAAGAGGTGTACGTCGAACAGCCTCCAGGTTTTGAAGATCCTATCCATCCCGATCGGGTTTGGTTGCTCAACAAAGCTCTATATGGTCTACATCAAGCACCGTGAGCTTGGTACGCAACTTTATCTAATTATCTGCTGGAGAATGGATTTCGCAGAGGTCTTATCGATTGTACTCTTTTCATCAAAGAACAAGATGGAGATCTTCTACTGGTACAGGTATACGTTGATGATATTATTTTTGGTTCTACTAATGATGTTTTGTGTAGGAATTTCGAGCGCATTATGCAGGATAAATTCGAGATGAGTGCTATGGGGGAAATGACCTTCTTTTTGGGCCTACAAGTACAACAAACCGAGTCTAGGATATTCATCCATCAGACTAAATATGTTGGTGACATCTTGAGCCGGTTCCAGATGTCTGATGCAACGCCCATCGGTACCCCATTGCCGCAAAATCACGGAATTACTCCAGACTTGAAGGGTGAAGCTGTTAGCCCCTCATACTACCGCGCGATGATCGGATCTCTTATGTACCTCACAGCATCAAGACCAGATATAATGTACCCAACGTGCCTGCTTGCCAGATATCAAGTCAACCCGAAGGCCTCACATCTTGCAGCTGTAAAAAGGATTTTTCGTTATTTGAAGGGTTACCCTGACACCGGTCTATGGTACCCTAGGGATAATAACTTTGACTTGATCGCATTCAGTGATTCTGACTTTGGCGGATGCAAAATCGACGGCAAATCCACAACGGCTGGATGTCAGTTTTTGGGAAATCGCCTAGTCACATGGCAGTGCAAGAAGCAGACGTGCGTCGCTACATCAACATGCGAAGCTGAATACATTGCTGCCTCAAGTTGTTGCTCCCAAGTCCTATGGATCCAACAACAAATGCGCGACTATGGTTTTGAATTCCTAACTACTCCTATTTATGTTGATAATTCTGCTGCCTTACAGATCACTAGAAATCCTGTGCAGCATTCAAAGACTAAGCACATCGAAATTAAGTATCACTTCATACGTGATTGCTTTGAGAAAAGGCTAATCGATGTTACTTACGTCCACACCGATGACCAACGTGCCGACCTTTTTACCAAAGCATTTGACAAATCAAGATTTGACTATTTATTACTGGTAAACGGCATTAAGGTCAAGCAAGAGTAAAACCAACATCGGAAAATCATTTTTGTAAATACCTTTGTATTTTAACTTTGTCTTAGTTTATTGATTTTAGGGGGAGTAAATCCAAAATTTGAAAATCCAAAAACATTGAAAAATTTCAAAAACACAAAAACAATAGAAAAACAAAAATGAGTTTCCTAGCGAGCAAAAGAGAAAATGATAGTACATCAGTGGTCTGTCTAAACCTCTTTAAACCTTAAATGAAAAATGATAAGCAGCTCTATATAAGATGTATCGGTAGGCTCATAATCATTTTAAAATGTGCAGGGTGATATAAACTTAAATCGACTGAAGACCAGGTGGGAACCATTCATTGGCATATGGTCTTAGTACCGAAATTTCGTTTGAGAGATTGCCGAGGTTCTGAGATATTCGGTCTTTATGCTGCTTATCATCTGGGTATCATGGTTGTATCTTTTTCCATAAAAATAACGGGGATGCAAGTCTAGATCTTCCATGATACCATACATACGTGTACATATTGCATACGACCTCAATAAGTGATCAACAATCACATGTCCATACAAATAAGTGATAATATATCACATTTATCCGGGAGTCAAGTTCGTCTCTCTGCTGTACGAAAGTACTGACCTGTTCACGGACTTGCTCCTGTGCCCTCATGCATCTGAAAATCAAGTTCCTCATCAATAAGTGATTCTATCACATAGGGCTTGTTTTCAAATCAAAATAAGTGAGAATCTCACATCATATACGGTCAAACAGATGATAATCGGTATACTCACCGGTAAGATGAACCCTCGTGCATACCTTGATACGGGAATGTGTCGTGATGTGGATGAACACCGGTCGGTAAGTATAAATCATACCTTAACGTATCCCCTCGCCATGATTACATCTGATAAGTTGAGCTTATGTGGACAACAATACCGATAATTGTTATAGGATGCTTATCTTAATGTTAACTAAAAGAACAACAAGAGCGTTTTGGCATGACCGTACACTGATATGATTCTCTTACCCTCGAAACTCGCAAAAAGAATGTCTGTAAATATTTATTTAATGCTTTCAGTTTCTGCACCTTTGTATATATTTATTTACTGCTTTCTGTCTTTACCTTTGAAATATTCAAAAATTCCAAAAAGATTTTAGGTGTGTTTTAATATAAACTTTCTAAAAGCCAAAAAGATTTTATTTCTGTCTTATTTTCGATTGTACGATGTTGGATCTCGAGTCTTCGTTACCTGAAACCTGATTGAAAACCGAAACGACTGATTCTTCATAAACGGTCGAAATTTGAAAGTTTTGAAAGTTAAAAACCTAAAACTGAACAATTTGTTAAACTTTCAAACTGTCGGACGGTGTTTGATTGAACAATGGTCACATGTGTGTCGTTTGCTTATGATATTCCAGGCAGTTGTTCTCATTACGCGTTTAGATTTCTTGCATGTGCAGATTCTAAAGGCAAGGAGAACATGGTCGATGACAAGCTTCGGAATGAAGACACGACGTGACGGCACTCAAGTGATGAAGATGATCGAGTTGCCGCTGACTATCATCAACACCACAAGGATCTCAAGTTGTAAAGATCAATACTTTCACAAGTATAAATCAAGGGGGAGCTTGTGTTAAGGGGGAGTTTGTCAACACACTTCCTACATGAAACGGGGAGTTTGTTGGTACACTTTCTGCTTTCAAGACGTGAAGACTTTAAAGATCCTCCGACATTGAAGACTTGAAAGGACGTCAAAGACTTGAAGACACGAAAATTGAGACAAAGCTACAGCCAAGGGGGAGTTTGTTGGTGCACTTGTGTCTGTACTTTGTCTGTATTTTGTCATGATACAAAACGATGTCTTGTGTTAGTCTGGTTTACGTCTCAGGTTTGTTAATATGTGTGTTCGATGTAAGTTTGACCAAGTCAACCATCCTCCTGGTTTGACTTGACCAAACAGTTAGAACATGGTTTGTAAGATGTTTGTGTCGAAGGATGAGTCATCGAAGGATTGTTTACATCCTTCGATGAGCTCGAAGGATAATCCTTCCATGGATATAGATGGACCTCGAAGGATATCATCCTTCGAGGTATATGTCGATCCTTCGTTAGGTTTCAGATCGATAGATGATCCTTCGATCAGACTATCTGATCCTTCGACCAGACGAGCTGTGATGGGTATATATACTCATGTAATGTGTTCACTTCATGAAGTGTGAGAAGTGA
>JARYGA010010908.1:0-32255 GCA_030545235.1 Helianthus tuberosus
TCTTTCCCAAAAACAGAGTACCAAACTGATTTCATTGAGAGAGGTTATGAAGAAAAAATAAAAAAGGATACTTTAGAAAAAGGCAGTTTTCCACCTGCTCTGAGGTTTTTATTCCATACCCTCCTGATGTGTGTGTCAAATAAAACAATAGCTTTTAATGAAATACCATTGAAAATTCAATACCCGGGCTATGCTATCATGGCTGAAGAAAATTTTAACTACTCTCAGGAAATTTTCAATGATATGGTTAAGAATGTTAATAATAAATCATTTTTATTGTTTCCAAGGTTTTTAAGTTTTTATCTTCAAAAGAAATTTTCAAAGGATAATGCACATGTGCTTATCCAAGGAAATCCTATTCAAATAAAAAGTCTAACTTCTGAAACATTCACAAAGCTGTCAAAACCTTCAAAAACCCAAACAGAGGTACCTGAGCAGAATTTAGTAGCAACAACTGCTCCTCAGGCACCTGCTGTTGAGCCCACTGCTCCTGGTGATCACAGAAGCACAACCCCATCTGTGAAACCCACACCAAAAATCACCAAAAAGAAAACTATCCAAAAGCCCCCCAAACCCACCAAAAAGGTGACTCTGGAAGACGAGATCCCAGAGGTAACACCTGTGACAACACAAAAGTAACCTAAAACCACTGCTGCTACTTCCTCACAGCAGATGGAAGAAAGTTCTCAACCTGAGCCTGAAACTCCTCCTGCATCCTCTCAAAAGGATCAGGTTGTATCAACAGGGACACTACAATCAATGATACCTCCGTTGGATGCACTTGATATAGCTCAGATAAAAATCAGTTCTTCTCAATCACCTGTCAATGAGAATATACCACAACAAGTGACTGAGTCTGGTGTCTGTATCTCTGTTAACCCACCAACAGTAGAGGAGGCTACACTGCAAGAATTACAAGTAATTCCTGTCAGTAGTTCAAGTGGAGCAACTACTACAGGTGTTGAACCCACTGGTTTACACCTGGATAGTAGTTTCATTAGTGAGACTCCCTTGAAGGCAATTTCTTCTTTGGGAACCATAGTGTCCACTGGTGTGTTTCCATTATACATTGGTGACCATAAAATGGTAAGCTCTGCTGAAGAAAGAAGTCCCCAGTACCGAGAACAAGGGGAATTAGTGGATGATTTTTGGGAATCTTTTCCTAAGTCAACCACTGATACAACCATCACTGGTGGGAAATCAGATGATCCCATTAACTTGGGTGATGGTTTAAAAATACAAAGAATTGACGAAGAGGGTTAATAAACTTGACACATCTATTGCAGAAATCAAAACTATGCTGCAACAGTTGTTACAAGCTCAAAAGGCTACACCCACTGCTGCACCATCTGCAACATCTGCTCCATCCGCTGCTGAGCTATGGCATCTGTTTCAACCTCTGCTTCACAAACAAAGACAATATGCAGATCAACAGCATGAAGTTCAACTTCAAATGGTCAGAAATGTCATGGAAGCTAGGTACAAAGATACTCAAGCAGGTATCAAAGCTATTAAAGCCCATCTGCTTCAAACTACCGGCACTGCTCCTCCTTCAATCATCTATGTTGAAAATACTGATGATGTCAAAAAGGGGGAGAAAACTAAAGGGAAGAAGGGAAAAGAAGATGGTTTATACATGCCACCATAACGAATGTCCAAACTTGTGGTAGAAATCCCAAGGCCAGATGGTTCCAAAAAGGTTGATGAGACTCAAAATGCATTTGCTACATTAAAGGCAAACATGAAAGAGTCAATGGAAATAAAAGGGTCTAAAAGGTTTGAGGAGGAGAAGAAAGTTTTGATGGAAAAAGAAGAGCATGGTACTTCTAAACCTAAAAGAAGACAGCCTACCAGAAAAGTAAGCCAACCCAAAACCACACCTTCCAAAACCACCAAATAAACTCCTTAAATCCCCAAAAGTTCCTCTCATCAAACCTCCAAACCAACAGATGTTAAAATACATGTTGTATCAACAGTTGTTGGTACTCCAGTTGTTTCAACAGATGTTATCTCAACAACTGCCATCACTACTACATCAACCCACACTCAATCCACTGCCATACCAAAAACAATATCACCACCACAAAAACCAGCTGCCAAAAAGCAGAAAACAACAGTTGACACATCAACTGTTGTAGTGTCCACATTGGTTGAAACACCAGTTGTTTCAACAGCTGTTAGTCAGATACCAACTACTTCAATCACTTGCACTCAACCCACAAATACACCACCAACTTCTCCAAAGCACAAGAGGAGAAAGATAACAAACATTGTACTGGAAGATGACACTTCCCCAACTCTAACATTTACACAACCACTGTCCCTTGTCACTATTCCAAACCCTGTTCCATTATCTTCAGTTCAATCCTTCAATCAAAACACTGCCATTGACCCTGTAGGAATACAATATCCTTTAGATCTTCCAGCAGTCAGGGAGGAAATCAAATCCTTCTACTCTGAAGATGATCCTGAAAAGAGGAAACTCCCATCTGTTCAAGGTTATCCTTTGCCAAGAAATATAGAAGAATATCTCAAAATAAAGGCCCAACAAGCAGAGGATATATCTAAAAGAGATACAGAGGGAAAGTCTGACAAAGAGATTCAAAGAAATTATCAATACCTGCTCACCAAAGTTAGAACTTTAGAGCAGTTCTCAAAAGTCTTTTGTCAGAAATTATCAGAAAAAGATGATGAAAGCATGAGAAATGACTATCTTGAATACATAATGGCATACAAGAAGTACAGGGCAGAAAAGTATCAATACAAAGAATGGACCATCAGTGAACTGCAAGAGGAGACAGCCAGAATTCAAAAGATGATTCAAGACAAGGTAAAGCAAACTCCTCCAGTTTGGGCCAATTACAAGAAAAATGTACCAGAAAGGACCTTGAAACTGAAAAGAATGAAAGAAGAGCTGATAACTGCTGATTATGGGTCAAGGAACCACGTTACAAGGTGGAGAGAAGAAAAGGTATTAGCTACCTACAAAAATTTGGAAGAGTTAAGGAAGAGAGATCTCACTGCTCCTAAAAAGCCTGATTATCAGGAGACCCACTGCTCCACATGCTACCATCCTTTATCGAAGAAGGAAAGAAAAGCAGATGGATGAATTAACAAAAGAAGACAAGGCTCAAGAAGAGTACATCATCAAAATGGTTCTTCAAACATTTATGGAAGAAAAACAAGACTCAGCACAATCTAAACTTTAAGTTTTTATACTCTAAACTTTAAGTATTTACCGACTGACTTATTTATTTATTTTATTTATAAGTCTATATAAATATAACTATATTCATCGTTTATATTTGTTATGCATGGTTTTCTAAGAAACGACCCGTGTTTGCACACGGGTCTTACTGCTAGTTTTCTATAAAAGGAGAAATCCCAATGACATAAGTAGATGTGGCAGGCAGAGAGGCTGTCCAACAATGCTTTTCTTATGTCATTATTGCATCATAAAGCCTAATATATAAAATCATTTATAATCTATCTAAAACCTCTGCCAAAGTAAACATCTGCTCATTTATATCTGAGTTTACTTTAATACCCAGCAGCAGTTGTTGTTATCCTCTCTAATGCTTTTAGATCAGCAGATGTTTAAGGCAAATTGCCGGCAAATTCAAATTCAAAAATGCATGGGAATAAGTTATTTGCAATTAATGCATGTCACTCACAAACTCCTGTCAATCATCTTCTTATATAAGGCTTTTCTTCTCATTCCCTCTTCATATTGGATCACAGTTTCGTCTTCTCTGATTTTCAAATTTGAAATTTGATTGCAATCCGAATTCCGAATTAGAAGCATGTCAATATCAGTTGATAGTAACAATCTTAGTTTTGTTAACGATTTGAATCCTGGGAAAGATATGTGGAACATGAAAGCGAGAATTATTCAAAAATGGAATCAAGGTTACAAAATGGATCTCATCTTGTCACACCCCGACTTTCCACGTGTCACCGGTGGGCCCGGTGGGGAGTATCGTGACGTGGTTGGCAACATAATAGTCAAACAACACAATTATATAAATGCACAGCGGAAGCAAAAGATAAATATATTACATTCCGAATAAAAAGTAATATCCAAGTATTACAACGGAAAGTAAAGGATCCACAGGCGGATCAATATAAAAAGAAAACTGTTCAACAGACTTTGACATCTAGAGCTTGCGAGACTTGAGTAATGATGCCTGGAGTAGCCAGCCTATTTCGTCTAGCACCTGCACTTAGCCTTTTTGGAAAATACGTCAGTTTACACTGGTAAATACAACTCAACTGACTCATTTTGAAATGAGTTTGAAAATTTATTTGATTGCACTTCGGCAAAATATATCCTTATAACTTGGGACAATTATTAAAATAATCTTGTTTACAGTTTTACTCATTTGCCGTCCATTAGCACCGGTTAGAAGAGCCGATTTAAGTTAACTGACACGCCACAGGTATAATGCCCACAAGGTTGATTCCTTTAGTGGATTACCAGTTTTTACATAATGCATCTGTCAGGTGTACGCCTACACCCCGTGCTTAGGTCGTGGCCATTTCGTAAAATGATGCCAAGGATATCCGGGACATGGTCATTTAACCCCCAAGGGCCATACATCAAATAATACAGAATAAAGCGGGTTATGTAAATACATTAATCACAATCCGATTTAAATGACTACATACCCGACCAAGCGGTACTTTTATAGTACCGTATCCCAAGCCCGTATAGGGAAAATAAGTTAAGAGTATTTACCTGAGAAAAGTATAAATCCAATACAGTAAATGCAAGTACTTTTACCGGGCTCCTAATCTGGAACGAAGGTTTATAATAACCTATTAGAACCCTAACGGGTCTTTAATTAAGCTAACGCTTAGACCGGTTAGTTTCAAAGATACGGTTCGTACGCACGATTAAGCGATGACCGGATAGAATGTGATTTGGACCCAACAAGTATGAAGACTTGTTTAATATGGGTATATTATACACATTCTGGATTTTGAGATAAAACCGATAAGGTTTGACCCGTTTAGGCTAGTTTATGTAAACTAGTTACATAAACCGAACCGAACGCGTAATAAGCGTAACGGGTATACATATGAGCCATTTACAGGTTTCCTAAGTTAATATGCTTCATGTATGTTGTGACATCAGTAGGATGCCTTTTATTATGCCCGAAACTTATTTAAACACAAACTATGCCCCGTAGGGGTAGTTTGGTCATTTAAAAGGTTATAAAAGAGTTTAAGTATTTACTTGAGTTACAGGTCTGATGTAATCAGCAAAAATACTTATTTTACTAAGTTATAACAGTAGGATAGAGTATATATGTGAAATTTATCAAGTATAACCAAACTATGCCCCGTAGGGGTATTTTGGTAATTTCACATAAGCCGATAAGCTCAAAACTGAAGTCTGAGTTTATCAACCTTTGCTTACTGTTAAAACATTATAATTTGCCTCAAATATCAGTAGGTATCAACCCTTGTATGTTTAAAATAATTATAGCACATACTATGCGTTAAAAACGCTTAAAAGGCGATTAGAGGCCCTTTCCGGGTTTGATACTTCAATCTGATATTTTTATATTTCCAGAAGGCTTAGAATAATTTATTTATCATATCTAATCAGTAGCAAAAGGTTTGGAGTCATTTAGATAGGTAAAACTCATTTTATGGCCCGTAAGGGCAAAACCGACATTTACCGGATTAAGCCTACGACTATTAGTTATGCTCAGCCTAAAATTTATTAAAAATCTTTAAAAATCCCAAAATAATATATTACATCAGTGGGTAAAGAGTTTGATATCAAAAAGTATGTTTAAGTAGGCTATATGCTAAATACGCCGTTTAATTAACATAAAGCTTTAATTTTACGCTAACGAGCATAACTCTTAATCTACACCTCAAACTGATGTCAAATTTTGCATACAAGTTTATATATCAGTAATTAAAGTTTCTACTCTTTTACATTTTCAAAAATCACGTTTTAAGGTGAAAAGGGCATAATGGTCAACATATGAGCCATTAACGGAATCATGCATATTAGTTGGATAACTAATTATCCGAGGTGTATAATCACAGAGGGTTATACTAGCATGTAACCTGGTCCAAATAAAGCTCTAAGGCATTTCTAAAACATACCATAACGGGTCAGAACTGAAAGTCAAAGTATAAGTCAAACTATGCGACTTTCGGTTCCGAACCGGGTCTAAACAGGAAATTGTCGGGTTGAACATGTTTAGACATGTCCTTACACTGATTACTAAGTTATATTAATGATCAAACAGGTTGTATGTGTTCTACATTGCTAATTATGCATAAATTGTAATTTACACATTCTGTTGACTTTTTAAATACAAGTTTGACCCGACATTTGACCTAGTTAGAGTGGGAATCAGGGGGAACCCTTTTGAGGGTTTATTACCCACATAATTACCAACTTATAACTACTTTTGATTCGACTAATCACTGGACCATTAGTGATTAATCTTAAAGTCAACCGTTAATTACGACGGTTTGACTTTTAAGCTAAAACTTAATTAAGAAAGGTTAGCAAACTTACTGAAGTCCTAAGCTTGATTAGTGACCACTTGAGAGAAGGTTTGAGCTCCAGGAATGATCAGATAGCTGAAGGAAATGGTGTGATGAATTGTTTACAACTCAAGACCCTTTTATAGTGAATTCAATCACCACAAAGTGTTGACAACAAAGTCTAGCACTTACCACAACATTCCCACAGGTGTCCTACAAGTTTAGGGGTTGTTTAGGGGCCAAGGGATATGAGGAAACTCGTTTAAAAGGTCAAGAGTGCGTTTAAACAGCAAACAGCAAGTTTCTGGTCGCTGGGCACTACCTTACGGACCGTAAGGTAAGGCTTACGGTCCGTAAGCCGTTGATCAGAAGTGAAAAGTTGTTGTTCTTTGGTGTTTTGAAGGGGCAACTTGTGGGTTTCGAATTTGGGACTTATTTTAACAGTATGGGACCTCTTGTAATGGGTCTTGAACAGTTATTTACCCTACCACTTTGCCATGTTCCTTTGAATCCTTTCGAAAGTTTCGTTAAAGAAGGTTTACCGTGCATTTTCTCCGTAGGAGTCCACCATTTCAATTATTGTCAAGAATTTCTGGATTTAGATGTTTAATATTTATATACTTGGGTCTTGGGATTTATAATTGAGGTCATTCAGAGGTAAAAATTAACATGACGCCACTTTTAAATCCTGCCAAAACATCTTTATTACATCCGAGTTTACAACGCATTTTGTCTTTCATGACACGTGTCGTTATTTCATTGAACCTGAATTTTCGAGGTGTTACATCCTCACCCCCTTAAAATAAATCTCGACCCGAGATTTACTGAAATAAATAAGGGTACTTTTCTTTCATGGTGGATTCAACCTCCCACGTATACTCGGGACCTCTACGGGCATCCCATTTGACCTTTACAATAGGTACATGCTTCCTACGAAGCTTCTTTACCTGTCGATCTTCAATCGACAAAGGTTTTTCCACAAACTTCAAGCTCTCATCTATATGTACATCTGTATGTGGTATAACCAGTGATTCATCAGCGAAGCACTTTTTCAGATTGCAGATGTGGAACACATTGTGAATTCCACTGAGCTCTTCTGGTAAATTTAATTTATAGGCAACTGACCCAACACGTTCGATAACCTCGAAAGGTCCTATGTATCTCGGGCTTAGTTTGCCTTTCTTACCAAATCGCATCACTCCTTTCCAGGGTGATACTTTGAGCAACACTTTATCACCTACTTCGAAGTGAAAAGCTTTACGTTTTGGATCAGCGTAGCTTTTCTGCCTATCTCGGGCAGCTTTGAGACGGTCATGAATCTGGACAATCTTGTCCGTCGTCTCGAACACTATCTCCGGTCCTGATAATTGGACATCTCCAACTTCCGCCCAACAAACGGGCGATCTACACTTTCTACCATATAATGCCTCAAAAGGCGCAGCCTTTATGCTGGTGTGGTAGCTATTGTTGTAGGAGAATTCGATTAATGGTAAGTTCTTATCCCAACTACCACCCAAATCGATCGCAAATGCACGTAGCATGTCTTCCAACGTTTGAATAGTACGCTCACTTTGACCGTCAGTCTGAGGATGATAAGCCGTACCAAAGTTCAAGCGTGTGCCCAAAGATTGTTGGAAACTCTTCCAAAAATGTGACGTGTATCTAGTATCTCGATCAGAGATAATAGACACAGGTATGCCGTGTAAGGCTACAATCTTATCCACGTATAATTGGGCTAACATGTCGGAGCTATAAGTCTCCTTGATGGGTAAGAAATGTGCTGACTTAGTCAGTCTATCAACTATAACCCATATTGTATCATTTCCTTTCCTTGTCTTGGGTAACTTGGTAATAAAATCCATAGTTATCATTTCCCACTTCCACGTAGGAAGTTCAGGCTGTTGTAGCAAACCTGACGGTTTTTGATGCTCGGCTTTGACTTGCGCACATGTCAAGCATTTAGCTACATGAGTGGCTACAGACTTCTTCAAGCCTATCCACCAATAATTTGCCTTTAGATCCTGGTACATCTTATCAGCTCCAGGATGAATGGAGTATTTGGAACTGTGGGCTTCCTGGAGGATAACATCTCGAAGTCCTCCATGAATTGGAACCCATATTCGTCCATTTAGTCGTAAGATTCCGTCCTTGCTAAGAGTTAACTGCTCCTCAGTTACTCCTAACTTCTCATTAGGATAGTTAGCTTCCAGCACAGCTTCCTTCTGTGCAGCTAACAACCTTTCAATCAAATTATTCTTTATCTCCATGCGCTTGGCATTGATTCGGATGGGTTTCATCTTTTCCTTTCGACTCAAGGCATCAGCGACTACATTCGCCTTGCCGGGATGGTACTTGATTTCACAATCATAATCATTCAAGGTCTCCATCCAACGGCGTTGGCTCATGTTTAACTCTTTCTGGTTAAACAGGTGCTGGAGGCTCTTGTGATCAGAATAGATCACACACTTAATACCATAAAGATAATGCCTCCACAGTTTTAGTGCTAATAAAACGGCACCCAACTCCAAGTCATGGGTGGTGTAATTCTTTTCGTGCACCTTTAACTGTCGTGATGCATAGGCAATAACTTTGCCTTTCTGCATAAGCACACACCCCATGCCAGTGTGCGACGCATCGCAGTAAACCACATAGTCTTCTATTCCCTCTGGCAATGTTAGTACTGGGGCGTTGCTCAACTTTTGCTTCAGAATATCAAAGGATTCTTGCTGCTTAGGGCCCCAAACGAACTTTACTTTCTTCTTAGTCAAGGAAGTTAGGGGTGCAGCAATCCTTGAAAAATTTTCAATGAAACGCCTGTAATATCCTGCCAATCCCAGGAAGCTACGAATCTCCGCATGCGTCTTTGGCTCTTGCCAGTTCATTACAGCTTCAACCTTAGCGGGATCCACTTGGATACCACGCTCACTCACCACATGTCCAAGAAATTGGACTTCCCGAAGCCAAAATTCGCACTTGGAAAATTTGGCGTAGAGTTTCTCCTGATGCAAGAGTTTGAGAATACATCGAAGGTGTTTCTCATGGTCAGCTTGATTCTTTGAATAGATAAGAATGTCGTCGATGAAAACGATGACGAATTTATCTAAGTATGGCTTGCAAACGCGATTCATGAGGTCCATGAACGCGGCCGGTGCATTAGTGAGCCCAAAAGGCATCACTAGGAACTCGTAATGACCATAACGAGTCCTAAAGGCAGTTTTATGCACGTCTTCATCTCTAACCTTCAGTTGATGGTAGCCTGACCTCAAATCAATCTTCGAGAAATAACTTGCCCCTTGCAATTGATCGAACAAATCGTCGATCCTGGGCAATAGATATCTATTCTTGATCGTGACCTTATTAAGCTCACGATAATTGATGCACAGACGCATCGATCCGTCCTTCTTCTTGACAAACAGGACTGGCGCTCCCCAAGGAGACGAACTAGGTTTAATGA
Organism: Helianthus tuberosus; assembly: GCA_030545235.1. Taxonomy (NCBI): domain Eukaryota; kingdom Viridiplantae; phylum Streptophyta; class Magnoliopsida; order Asterales; family Asteraceae; genus Helianthus; species Helianthus tuberosus. The sequence continues at coordinate 9,971 of JARYGA010010908.1, forward strand.
AACCTTTAGCCAGCAGTTCATCCAACTGTGTCTTCAATTCCCTCATCTCTGTTGGCGCCAACCTATAGGGTGCTCGAGCAACTGGAGCTGCTCCAGGGATGATATCAATCCTAAATTCCACTTGCCTATCTGGTGGTAACCCAGGTAGTTCTTCCGGAAAAACTTCAGGGTATTCCGAAATGACAGGGATGTCTTCGATCTTCGGTTTAGGTTCATCGATAATCACTTGCGCCATGTAGATGACACAACCCTTCTTTAAACACTTGGAAGCCTTAAGCATAGTCACCTGCTCAGGCAATCCATACTGGGTATCCCCCCGAATGGTAAGCGATTCACCAGACGGAGTCTTTATCACCACTTGCTTTCTGTTGCAGACGATTTGGGCCTGGTTATGAGATAACCAGTCCATACCCAATACTATGTCAAAATCGGCCAATTTAAAAGGAAGTAGAGATAGAGGAAAATAGTGGTTCTTAATGGATATCACACATCCATCTAACACAGTGGAGACGGTTTCTATGGTGCCATCTGCTAACTCTACCTCATAGTTTATACTCAAGGTTTTGACAGGTAAATTCAGCAATTTGCAAAATTTATGATCTACGAAAGACTTATCAGCGCCTGAATCAAAAAGTACTCTTGCATAGACATCATTTACAAGGAAAGTACCTATAATCACATTGTCATCTAGAATCGCTTCTTTGGCATCCAATCGAAAGACTCTAGCATTTGTCTTCTTGACCTCTTCAAGCTTCTTGGCATACTTAGGGCAGTTGGTTTTGATATGCCCTTTCTCATTGCAGTAGTAGCATGTGGCATCTTTTATCTTCTTGCACTCTATCGACTTGTGCTCTTTAGACTTGCATATCCCACATGCAGGTGCTCCTGAATTAGAATTGGATTCAAGTCTGCACTTTCCAAAGTGGCGTTTCTGGCAAATCGTGCACTTTAGTTTTTCCTCTGTTCGCTGACTGTTCCTTCCAGACCCAAACTTCCTAGAATCAGTGTTTCCCTTGTGCTTCTTCTCTGACCCTCGTGAGTTATCATCCTCACGCTTCCTCTTACTTTCTTCAGATTTCTTTAGCGATCTCAACCTGACCGCATCTAAAGTAAAGGACAATGAGAGATTAACTGCTGACCTAAATGTAGCAGGTCTTGAAGCCTTAACACTGGCCTTGATTTCTGGGGCTAAACCCCCAATGAAGCGAGCAATTCGCTTGGGCTCTGGTGTTACAAGGTAAGGAACCAGTCTGGACAGGGTATTGAAACTGGTGAGGTAAGCTTGACAATCTAAGTTTGTCATCACCAATGATAAGAAATCAGATTCAATTCTTTCGACCTCATGTTGAGGGCAGTAGTTTTCCATAATAAGGGTAACAAACTGCTCCCATGACATGTTGTAAAGCGGGATCTTCCCAGCAGCTTGAATGAGAGACCTCCACCATGCCAGTGCCTCTCCTTTGAACGATTGGGATACATACTTTACTACATCCCTTTCAGCACAACCGCTGATGTCCACCACCGTGTCCATTTCATCCAACCAGGTCATACAATCTACTGCTCCTTTCTCCCCAGTGAAATCTCGGGGTTTACAGGAAACAAAGTACTTATAGGTACAAGACTTGGTACGTGGTTCATTATCGAACACTACTTCTTGGATGGAACACTGTGTTCATTTGATGAATGACGATCATCATCCTTCTTTGGTCCTTCATTCTTAGAGGGTGGCTTGTTATGAGGCTCTGTATGAGTCTTAGGGACATACTTAGTGTGGGGTACAGATGAGGCTCGACTATGCGTCCCACTATACTCCTTAAATTGTTCTTCTACAGCTTTAGATACAGCTGTGTTAATCAGTGAACGAAGCTCTCCTTTGGTTATATTAATCCTATCATTATCATCGCGGTTTTCCAAAGGAGGACTGTTTATCTCGGCAGAGTCAGCCATGTAGTCTTAGTTGCTACAAAAGAAAAATAAGGGCAAGGTTTATTTAGACGCCCTTACAGTACTATCGTTCTTAAACGATTTATTAAACATGCTTTTAATACACATTTCAGTTAATTTGTTAAATATAAAATTGTTCAGGATCTTTATCATAATCGTAAATTATAAGTTAATAATAGCGCAAAAGGCCTAGTCGCGTAGACAAGTTTAATTTATAAGCCATGATCTCAGAGAATCAAGGCATTAAGGTTTGAATCAAAGTTCATTACCTTTTCTTGATAGGGAGTTGTAGGCTACCACTGTCTTTAGTCTCAGAGGACGTTAATCATAGCCCGTGGGCACTTCATCCATAAGGGATGATTATATAAATAAGGGGATTTAGAATAACCCAATTAAAAATGACTTATGTGATTTTCATCGTATCACACTTTGTCAAGCATGTTAATATGCTTTCATAGGTTTAACAAAAATTTGAATCTCTTAAATAAGTTTTACCATCTTGGCCATGTCCATAATGACATTTAGGCTAGGTTTTACTCTTTAGATTCGTTTTAATAGTTAACGCAGAACAATTTCTAAATTGAAACGTTAATAAGGATCTGAATCTAATTGTGGAACTACCGTCTTGGCCCTGCCTTAAAATGACACATGAGCCAGGTCTTGTCCTTTTTAGATTTTGCCATTTTATTATAATGGTAGATCTTATAATATAGGAATGATATTTTAAACATAATCGTTCCTTTAAAATTTAAACAAATATATGTTTGCCCTAAACGGGACTTCTTTAAGAAAATGACTTGCCCATGCAAGGGCTAATCAGAAAAATAACAAAGGAGTAATTAAAAGACCATGAAACGAATTGGAATTTGTCCTATGTTCTTGTCTAGACTCAAGAATGTGCAATTGTGTAACTGAGATTAAACACAAAGGCTAGTGTTTAATTCACTCAGTGTTGGCTCTGATACCAACCTGTCACACCCCGACTTTCCACGTGTCACCGGTGGGCCCGGTGGGGAGTATCGTGACGTGGTTGGCAACATAATAGTCAAACAACACAATTATATAAATGCACAGCGGAAGCAAAAGATAAATATATTACATTCCGAATAAAAAGTAATATCCAAGTATTACAACGGAAAGTAAAGGATCCACAGGCGGATCAATATAAAAAGAAAACTGTTCAACAGACTTTGACATCTAGAGCTTGCGAGACTTGAGTAATGATGCCTGGAGTAGCCAGCCTATTTCGTCTAGCACCTGCACTTAGCCTTTTTGGAAAATACGTCAGTTTACACTGGTAAATACAACTCAACTGATTCATTTTGAAAAGAGTTTGAAAATTGATTTGATTGCACTTCGGCAAAATATATCTTTATAACTTGGGACAATTATTAAAATAATCTTGTTTACAGTTTTACTCATTTGCCGTCCATTAGCACCGGTTAGAAGAGCCGGTTTAAGTTAACTGACACGACACAGGTATAATGCCCACAAGGTTGATTCCTTTAGTGGATTACCAGTTTTTACATAATGCATCTGTCAGGTGTACGCCTACATCCCGTGCTTAGGTCGTGGCCATTTCGTAAAATGATGCCAAGGATATCCGGGACATGGTCATTTAACCCCCAAGGGCCATACATCAAATAATACAGAATAAAGCGGGTTATGTAAATACATTAATCACAATCCGATTTAAATGACTACATACCCGACCAAGCGGTACTTTTATAGTACCGTATCCCAAGCCCGTATAGGGAAAATAAGTTAAGAGTATTTACCTGAGCAAAGTATGAATCCAATACAGTAAATGCAAGTACTTTTACTGGGCTCCTAATCTGGAACGAAGGTTTATAATAACCTATTAGAACCCTAACGGGTCTTTAATTAAGCTAACGCTTAGACCGGTTAGTTTCAAAGATACGGTTCGTACGCACGATTAAGCGATGACCGGATAGAATGTGATTTGGACCCAACAAGTATGAAGACTTGTTTAATATGGGTATATTATACACATTCTGGATTTTGAGATAAAACCGATAAGGTTTGACCCGTTTAGGCTAGTTTATGTAAACTAGTTACATAAACCGAACCGAACGCGTAATAAGCGTAACGGGTATACATATGAGCCATTTACAGGTTTCCTAAGTTAATATGCTTCATGTATGTTGTGACATCAGTAGGATGCCTTTTATTATGCCCGAAACTTATTTAAACACAAACTATGCCCGTAGGGGTAGTTTGGTCATTTAAAAGGTTATAAAAGAGTTTAAGTATTTACCTGAGTTACAGGTCTGATTTAATCAGCAAAAATACTTATTTTACTAAGTTATAACAGTAGGATAGAGTATATATGTGAAATTTATCAAGTATAACCAAACTATGCCCCGTAGGGGTATTTTGGTAATTTCACATAAGCCGATAAGCTCAAAACTGAAGTCTGAGTTTATCAACCTTTGCTTACTGTTAAAAAATTATAATTTGCCTCAAATATCAGTAGGTATCAACCCTTGTATGTTTAAAATAATTATAGCACAAACTATGCTTTAAAAACGCTTAAAAGGCGATTAGAGGCCATTTCCGGGTTTGATAGTTCAATCTGATATTTTTATATTTCCAGAAGGCTTAAAATAATTTATTTATCATATCTAATCAGTAGCAAAAGGTTTGGAGTCGTTTAGATATGTAAAACTCATTTTATGGCCCGTAAGGGCAAGACCGACATTTACCGGATTAAGCCTACGACTATTAGTTATGCTCAGCCTAAAATTTATTAAAAATATTTAAAAATCCCAAAATAATATATTACATCAGTGGGTAAAGAGTTTGATATCAAAAAGTATGTTTAAGTAGACTATATGCTAAATACGCCGTTTAATTAACATAAAGCTTTAATTTTACGCTAACGAGCATAACTCTTAATCTACACCTCAAACTGATGTCAAATTTTGCATACAAGTTTATATATCAGTAATTAAAGTTTCTACTCTTTTACATTTTCAAAAATCACGTTTTAAGGTGAAAAGGGCATAATGGTCAACATATGAGCCATTAACGGAATCATGCATATTAATTGGATAACTAATGATCCGAGGTGTATAATCATAGAGGGTTATACTAGCATGTAACCTGGTCCAAATAAAGCTCTAAGTCATTTCTAAAACATACCATAACGGGTCAGAACTGAAAGTCAAAGTATAAGTCAAACTATGCGACTTTCGGTTCCGAACCGGGTCTAAACAGGAAATTGTCGGGTTGAACATGTTTAGACATGTCCTTACACTGATTACTAAGTTATATTAATGATCAAACAGGTTGTATGTGTTCTACATTGCTAATTATGCATAAATTGTAATTTACACATTCTGTTGACTTTTTAAATACAAGTTTGACCCGACATTTGACCTAGTTAGAGTGGGAATCAGGGGGAACCCCTTTGAGGGTTTATTACCCACATAATTACCAACTTATAACTACTTTTGATTCGACTAATCACTGGACCATTAGTGATTAATCTTAAAGTCAACCGTTAATTACGACGGTTTGACTTTTAAGCTAAAACTAAGCTAAAACTTAATTAAGAAAGGTTAGCAAACTTACTGAAGTCCTAAGCTTGATTAGTGACCACTTGAGAGAAGGTTTGAGCTCCAGGAATGATCAGATAGCTGAAGGAAATGGTGTGATGAATTGTTTGCAACTCAAGACCCTTTTTATAGTGAATTCAATCACCACAAAGTGTTAACAACAAAGTCTAGCACTTACCACAACATTCCCACAGGTGTCCTACAAGTTTAGGGGTTGTTTAGGGGCCAAGGGATATGAGGAAACTCGTTTAAAAGGTCAAGAGTGCGTTTAAACAGCAAACAGCAAGTTTCTGGTCGCTGGGCACTACCTTACGGACCGTAAGGTAAGGCTTACGGTCCGTAAGCCGTTGATCAGAAGTGAAAAGTTGTTGTTCTTTGGTGTTTTGAAGGGGCAACTTGTGGGTTTCGAATTTGGGACTTATTTTAACAGTATGGGACCTCTTGTAATGGGTCTTGAACAGTTATTTACCCTACCACTTTGCCATGTTCCTTTGAATCCTTTCGAAAGTTTCGTTAAAGAAGGTTTACCGTGCATTTTCTCCGTAGGAGTCCACCATTTCAATTATTGTCAAGAATTTCTGGATTTAGATGTTTAATATTTATATACTTGGGTCTTGGGATTTATAATTGAGGTCGTTCAGAGGTAAAAATTAACATGACGCCACTTTTAAATCCTGCCAAAACATCTTTATTACATCCGAGTTTACAACGCGTTTTGTCTTTCATGACACGTGTCGTTATTTCATTGAACCTGAATTTTCGAGGTGTTACACATCTTCATTGATGAAAAGGTAATTTGTATCTCCGCTTTTCCGTTTTATCAGAGAATGTAGTGGTGTATGCTAAGAAGATACTTTCTTTAAATGTTCTTCAGAGTGCTAAGATTCAAGCAGGTATTAAGAGTCATCTGATACCTTTTTTTGATGGACAGCTTCAAGAAGATGTTGTTGTGATTCTGTCGAAATTTGGTGTTGGTGAGAATAAAGATTTATATAAAGTAGTAGTGCAACCTTATAAAATAAACTTTTATAGATGTACAACAGTTACTCCTATGAGAGATTGGCAAGGTGTTGAGTATGGTTTCAACTTCAGAGCTTATCAAGATATTCTTCAAGGAGAGGCGTTAAACTCTTTGAGTGTTGGTAGTGTATATTTTTGTAATCATGTCTTCCTTGTATAATATTAGAGAGTTTTACTTATACTGTTATATAATGTAATCATATAGATGTTGCTGGATCTGTGGTTTGTTGGGGAGATCTTGAAATCTTTGATCGACCTCCAAAGGATACTAAGAAGATCAATTTCGATATTCAAGACTTGGAGTAAGTTGTTGTTTACATGTGCAGTCATGTACAGATCATTGTTTGTATTTAATGATGTTAATAAATAAGATGAAGAATGTTGGTATTTAATGCGGGATCATGGTAATGGTAATAAATGAGATCTATAGTGTTTGTATCTAATGCTGAATCATGGTAATAAATGAGATCAACAGTTTATTCTTAATGAGTATGTTAGTTAATTTATGGCTCATTTGCTACTTTAATAAATGTCATAAATTTCCTTTGATTTTGTGTTTTTATTCATTCAATTTGGTTTTGATATTAGAGATTGTAAAAAAAATGGTCATAAATTAGTCTTTAGTATATCGTCATACGAATACTGTTTTCATGTAGGGGTCTGGTTTTGCGGTGTACTGTGTGGAATGATTATGCTCTGCAGTTTAAGGAGTTCATCTCTAAAATCCCACCTCATGAGCATGTGATGGCTGTTAACAGCATGGAAAGTGTAAGGAATGGAAAGGTATTTTTGTTACTTTTTGCAAATCATAACGATACTGTTTATTTCTGCCAATATAAAGACAGGTATACATTAAATATCTATATACTTTTGCATGTAGGTGAATATACAGTTCAAAGTGATCAGTTTGCAACATGAATTTTTCTGAATGAAGAAATTGATGAAGTTAATGAGCTAAGGAGGAGGTCATTTGTCAATGTAATTTCTATTGTATGTAGATGTTCAAGTCAAATACTTGGTTTCATGTTATTTGTATACTAATTCTAATCATTTGTGGCATTCAAAAGTCTTATACTGAAGTTTGGACAAGGGAGTGGTTCTACTTCTCAAACAATACTATCGTCTCAGAGCGTTTTTCCATTGCATAAAGAATTTGTAACTGATGGTGTGAAGAAACATGTTGATGAGATTAGTGAGATAGAAAAGGTTTCACATCTTTTTATATATTTTGGTTATTTGTTTGGTTTATCACCTGCATGTTTTTCAAACTAGAGATTACAAGTTGATATATTGTTTTTACAGGAAATGTCTTGTACTGTGGTTGCGACAATTAAGATTGTGCAAGAAGAGTATGGTTGGTTTTATCCTGCCTGTCATAAGTGTTTCAATAAGGTGATGGGTAAAAGTGAATACTTGCAGAATGTTGAAAATGTTTCGGATGATATTGTTCGATTGCCTGCGACTTCTTTGGTTTGTCCCAAATGTCGTAGTGAATGTACATCCATCACCACAAAGTAAGCAATGATGATTATTTAACGTTATATTTATATAAGTAACATTTTAAGACTGATATTTGAATATAGTTTTGCAGTTTACTTAGTCATTTGTATATATTTCAGGTTCAAGGTGCAAGTCCGGGTGCAGGATGAGAGTGGTAGTGTTTCTTTTGTTATGTTTGATAGAGATGTTCAGAAGCTTCTTGGATTAGCGGCGAGTGACATAAGAGAGAGGCAGGTGAAGGCCAATGATACTGGATGTTTCCCTCATGAGATATTTCGATTGGTTGATAAGAAGGCTGCTTTTAAGATTGATGTTTCAGAGTTCAATCTTAAAAATGACTATCCTATTTATACCGTGCAAAAAACATGTGATGATCCAGTAATAATTACTGAGTTGGTTGGTGGAGATGGTAATGGTGATGAAAATACTGATCATGTAGCATATAAAATTACTTTTTCAATCTATTTATTTTTCTTTTGAGTTTCAAAGACTGGATTCTCCACTTTTTTATATAATATCATATATTATGATCCTTTAGGTTACTCAAGAGGTAGCTGAAGTTAAAGATGTTAACCTTTCAGAATCTTCCCAGGTGTCTGCTGAACGAACTTCAAGGGTGAGTATTTATTTTTGAAAGTATGTTTAGTATGTTTACAAAGAGTTCATTATTTTATTAAATGAGATCAATAGTTGTTTTGTGATCTGTTGCAAGGATGTTGTCTCTGTTACGGCCGACTCTTCAGCCGTTGAAGTTGAAAAGGATTCTGGATTAAGTCCCAATGGAAAGCAGATAGCTTAAGATGCTGATGTTGTCAACGTTGGTGAGCTATCCACTAATGTGAGAAGAACCCGGAAGAAGCTGTCTAAGGTTAACAATTAGATGCTTATGAAAAAAGAATTCTTATGAGAGATAAGTAGAAACCACTTATTTTTGAAGACTCCTTGTGGTTTTTATTTATGTCTGTTAACAGTTGTTTTAACAAACTGTGGTTAAAAGTTTGGTGTGTAAGGGCTACAATGAAGCATCTAAACTGATGTATTTGGTATGTAATGTGTACGCTTTGAATATCAAGTAAATTTAACCATTTGTTTGTTATATAATATTGTTATTATACATTATATACATTTTTGGTGATATTCATGTACTGGACAAGTAGTAGGGTTGTATATTATTGTTAGTGAATGAATGAAAATTTAATCAATTGGTTAATGGGAAAACTATTAGGGTCTGAGATACATTAACTGTTAGTGCATTACGTCTATTGACTTCGTCTTGTATCATGTTATGTTATAGTATAGGTTAGAATAACCAGTGCACGAGGTTCGAGAATCGAAGTTTAGAAGTTAAGTGTGTGATTTCGCTTATATGGACACTTGGTCATAAAAGCGAAATCATAAGCTTCTGATTTCGCTTATATGGCATGTCCATATAAGTGGAATCACCTCTACTATATAAGGTGCACTTGGTCATTCATTCGGTACGCAACTTCCAGAACTGTAACGAAGTGCTGCCAAAGTCTGTTCAGGTTGTAATCATTGTTATCATCAATATAAGCAACAGATTTAAGATTTACAAGCTGTTATCAAGTCCGGTTTACTGATTCCGCCTTTAAACTGGATGTAAAGCTCTTCCAATTGACTCAGTCGGGTCAAACAACGATCGAACAAGTGGTATCAGAGCTCAGGAAGAAGAGTTTAGCTTGATTTTGTTCTCATTCTGACTTCTACACCTTCTTTCATCATTTCAAAGAAATTTATCGGTCAAAATTCGCTCAAAATTTCACAGATCATAGATAATTGGACATTAATAAACCCTGGAAAGTTTGACATTGAAATTCGGACTAAAAATGGACCAAATTGACTTCGGACTTGATTTCGATCATACGAACATTCAGTGATTTCGCTTATGTGTCACTCTGATTTCGCTCATATGACCATCAGATTTCGCTCATAGGTGCAATAGAATAAGGGATTTCGCTTTTGTGTCAGGCTGATTTCATTCTTGTGTCACATAATCAGTGATTTCGCTCCAAATGCATATCAGTAGTATCGCTTTTCTGAACTTCTAAGATTTCGCTCTTGTGTACAACATACTATTCCACTCCAAAGATCACTAATTTCGAGAGTCTGTGATTCTGCTCGAGGGACTATTTGTTTATGCTTGAATTGTGAAATTAGTGATTAGTGTAAAACATTTTACAAGGTTGCCAGGTAGTTTGAATCTGGGAACAAGTCATCACGTGAATTCTCAATCGGTCCAATTAGAATTAAAGAATTGTCGGCCACGAGATTTAAAAGACAGTCCACGTGAACTTATTAATATTGTTGTCAGCCCAACACACATTCTCGGCCCAATCAGCTGACATTTACGGCAGTGAGATATTCAAGATATTTGATGTAAACAAATGTAACCCACTACAAGAGTTTCGGCCCAATGATTGAAAGTTGTTGAATATGAATTAAAGGCGGCCCAATCAGCTAACATTTACGGCACATGTGATTTGCATAATTGTGTTTTAGATTTTGTATATCCCAAGTCATTTTCAAAAGGATAAAACTTTGAGTAGTCAGCATATATCGAGTCATACCCAAAATCCTAATTTCGCTCAAGTGTCTTATTTCGCTCGAAAGTGAACTTTTTCGTGTCGGGATCATTTCACGTCGATCGAGTGTCAGTCAGTTTCAGTTTATTTGATATTTGACTGTACTAATTGTGTTTGTTTGAAATTTGTTCAGGTTTACATCATGGCTGAGGAATTCTACAACACGTTTTTCAACGCGTTCACAACCGAATCGTCCGAGATTGCAAATGTTACACCAAAAACAATCACGAAGGCGATCAACGAAAACATCAAGCATGATAACTTTTACGGAACTCATTTAAAGCCACCAACTCTGGATAGCATTGAAGATTATACCTGGTGGAAAGAACGTTTCATCAACTGGGCGAAAGCGTATGCTCATGAAAGCTGGTTCTGCCTGGAATATGGATATGAAAAACCAAAAGATGATAAAGGCGAATATCTTTCATTCAAGAAGTTTTCCAGAGAAGATAAATCTGAATTCGGAGCTGAACAGAGAATGATAGCATTGATCCAGTCAGCAATCAGAAATGATATTTTTGCTTTACTAACTCATGATGGGTCATCTAAATCTGTTTGGGAAGCTTTACGAGTTAAAGCTGAGGGGGTAAACAGATTAAAAAGAACAAAATCGCTTTATTAAAGAAATAATTTGATCTGTTTGATTTTATTAAAGGAGAGACAGTGAGGCAAATGATTGAGAGGTTTTGCCATTTAAAACTTGAACTTGAGAGATTTGATATAGTGAAACCAAGAGAAGAACTGGTAGACAAAGTAGTTGAAGCGTTACCACGAGCAGATCAGTGGCAAACGTTTGTTTTTATTCTGAAAAATGATGTTTTGTTTGATACAATTTCTCTTGATGCATTGTTTGAAAAGATAGAGAGTCATGATCTGGAGCTACAAAAGCAAAATAAGATGACTGATTCTTCAAACCAACAGAATATTGGCTTGTACTGCAAAAGGAGTATACCTTTGGAGAAAAGTGTTGGTTCACCAAAGACAGCATTTATTGGTGAGAAAACAAAAGAACCCGAGAAAAGCTCACCAAGTTACACTCCGGGTTATCATTCATCAGCTTCAAAAGCTAGTTCTGAAGATGGAGAGGAGATTTTGTGCAACATAGCTCTTAAACTGAAGAATTCTCCAGCAATGAGCATCAATGCAGCAAAGCAGCAAATGAGTTTTCTTGCGTCTGTTCTGGAATCGTATGAAGGTCTTGTAGCTGGCAAAATTGGAAACTCAGAGTTAACCAAAGAAGACTACGACCAGATTGATCCGGAAGAGATGGAGCTCATTGACATCCGTTGGTGTTTAGCTAGTTGTATCCGAAGAGCTCAAAGGTATATGGAGATTACCGAGAAACAATCTCTTGGAGGTGCATCTACAAAGCTTGGATTTGACAAATCCAAAGTGACCTGCTTCAAATGTAAGCAGAAAGGTCATTTCAAGAGAGAATGTACTAATTCTGCAGTTGGTGGAAATGAACATCCGTTCAATGATGATTACTACCGAAAGGCAATCTACCATCGAAGCAGAGAAGAGCCAAAGTTGATTGAAGATAAACCGAAAGAAAAATCAAGAGCTTATGCTGTTATTTACGAAGATGAAGGATATGATTGGTCTGAAATTTGTCCAGAAGAAGATCGTTTAGAGAATGTTCGAAAAACAGCTCATGGGAGAGCAATGACGGAAGAAAGAAAGTTTGTTTTTGTTGCTGAGATTCAAGATGAAAACAAAGACAAAGACACTGCTGAAATTCGTGAAGAAAAAGTTGAGATCAAAGAGAAAACTCGAGAAGAAATCTTAAGTGAGAAAACTTACAGAGAAAGAAACATCGTTCTGAACAGAATGGATGATATGCAGGAAGAATATGAGATTGCTGTCAGCAGTAAGAGATGGGATAAAAAGAGAGAGTGTTACTATAACAGAGAAGGAGAACCAGTTGTTCCTAAGAAAGACATAATCTTTGAAGATGTTCTTATCATAATTCCTTCAAGAGCCGAATATTATAGGAATGTGTTGAAAGATGACAGATATGCAAAAAGGCATGAGAAAGAGATCAGATATGCCATGCTATCGTGTCTGAGAAAAAGAGATGAAGAGAGAATGAAGAAGAGTGTTGAAGAGATGGTGAACAATCTGAAGAAGAATGCTGAAGAGGTTAACACAGAAGATGTTGAAGTTAAAGAAGTTGTTATTGAAAAACAGCAGATTGAAGAAGAGGTGAAGAAAGAAGAAAATAATGAGAATTTGGAAGTTGGTGATGCTGGTGATGAAGTTAGTGTTGAAAAGAAGCAAGATGATGCTGATCTGATGCAGACAAAAACTGCTGAAAACACCGAAGTGCCAAACACTGAGGTAAATTCTGATTCTGATAACTTGAAACTGATTGATCAGTGCAAGAAATGCATGGAACCGTGCAGAGCTTGTACTGAAAAAGATGAGCAATTTAGAACAAGAGATTTTGAGTTCACTAAAATTGAAAACATTTTCAAAGAAAAATGCAAAGAAATGTTAGAAAAAGAAAAAAATTTTAAAGAAAATGATGAAAAACTTTCACAAAAATGTAACAAATTAGAAAAGGAAAATAAATTTTGAAAGAAAATGTTTTGAAAATGAAAAATGAATGAGAACAAAAAGAAATTGCTTATCAAGAAATGAAAAAGGAATATGACTCAATGAAATTATCATATCACATTACAAAAGAGTCATATGATAAAGTAAAAGATGAAATGAAATATGCTCAATCACGAATGAATTATCTGTCTGAAACAACCAAAGAGCTTAAACGAATGTATTCTATAAAACAAGATGTTGTTAATTCTTATATTGAGGATGTTGCTAAGTTGAAGCGACAGATTGCTAATTTAGAACAGGATAACAACAAATTAAAGAGTTATCACGTGTCGTCATATGTGCTTGAACGAATTTTCAATATAAAACCGGGTGAGGGTGAGTCTGAGCAGAACAAGAAAGGTATTGGTTCAGAGTTTCATCAAGTTCCACCATCGGGAAAATTTGCATTTTATGATGAGGAAAAGGTCGAAAAAGCTTTCAATATGGTAGATCAATTGCCAGACAACATTGACATAACCTATTCCAAATCTGATGATTCTCATGATTCAGAGGTGGTAGGTAAAGTCGTTGAAAGTGTGTTGAAAGAAGAGTCGATTGTTACAGGTAAATCTGAATCACAGGATGAAGATGAAGGAAATCTTCATGATGGATATCTGAAAAACACAAAATCTGAGAAAAATTTGAATAATGATTCAAATGGATTGGTTTATACCATGATTGGATCGGACAAATTGTTCTTAGATGTTGTATTCCCGATTCAGAATGTGATTTCAGAAAAGGTTGATAAAGTTTTCAAAATGGTTGAGATTGAGAAGTCTGAGATTTCAAAGTTTGTTGGTAAGAGTCATAGAGGTTCATATAACAAACCTGGTTTCAAAAAGAAAAACATGAAGGCTGGGTTGGGTTATAAGAAGAAACAAAGTTGGAAAAGAAATGAAACTCCGAATTTTCAGGCAAAAATGAGTTTTGTTCAAGGAGACAATTTAGAAAAAGAAAAAGAACTTAAAATGAGACAGTCTAATGATGAGTTCTTTGCTAAAAAGCAAAAGCAACAACCACAGGTCAAAGATGTGTCCATGAGAACATGTTTCAAATGTGATCAAAAAGGACATCTTGCACGCAAGTGTCCTAATCTAAAACCTGTGGATGTTGACAACAAGAAGATTGATGCTGAGAAACAAAAATCTGAGAATGTGAGAAAAATATCAACCAGATTTGACTCAAAACAAACTTGGAGGTACAACACAAACAAGTTTGTTTCGAACCAAACTTGGAAGTCAAACCCATATAGGTTTGATTATAGACAGACCTGGAATTCTCACACACCCAGATTCAGAACAACACAGAGTTGGAAAACAACAGTTGATATGACAAAACCCCAAGAGTTTTGGAAACCAAGAGTTGTTGTTCAAAATCAAAATGTTCAAAAAGTTTCACATTTTTACAAACGAGGAACACCAAAAGGTCAAACATGGAGTGTTAAGAAACATGTTGATTTGGTAAAAGATGAGAAAGTTGAAGTTAAAATTGAGAAAATTTTTGTGAAAAATGACAAAGAATTTCCAGCATTGAATGAAAATTATTGTGTTGAAAGGCCTAAGGTTCAACAGACCTGGGCTAAATTGTTCAAGTAATTCAGTTAGTTGAATGTGCAGGTGCTCAAGAATACCAAAGATTGTAAGATTGGAAGTTGGAGCAGCCTGGCACATGGAGAGGAAGAAGAGGCTGCTGCTGGACCCTGGTTTGGTTGAATAGGGAATTGATATGTTTTCTGTAAATAAATAAACAATATTTCAAAAACCCTAAAAATTGAAAAATTTGAAAAACCAAAAATATGTTTGTTTACAAAAAATATGTGTTGATTGAATATGACGAAACCCTCACGGCTGAACAAACATGGTTACTTTCACCAGATTGAAAAACGGTTTTCAAACTGTAAATATCAATGTGTTGTAAATCATGGGGGTACATTATTTTCTGCAAATCAGAGCACTTTTAGCAGAAAATGGATGGCGAGACAAAGCTATCAGTGTTGGTTGTCAAATTTTCTTTAAATGGTTTTACATTTTAGGGGGAGAAAAATTGTCAGAAACTACAAAAACATTTGAAAATTTGAAAAAGTCAAAAACATGATAAAATGAAAATTGAGTTTTTGCGTAAAAAGAGGAAATGATAGTACATCAGTAGACAGTTACAGTACGCTAAAGAAATGGAAAGTTTAAATGTGTTAAACGATCTCACTGTGGATGTGTCGGTAGATTTTTATACATTTAGTAAACTTTTTCGGGATATAAATCTAAATTCAAACTTGCTTATTTTGTGGGGAACACTACTTGGATATATAGGTAACCCCTGAAATCTCGTTTGAAAGGTTCCTTTTTCTGATATACTAGGTTTTTATACTCAATGATGTCTGGGGTATTATTCCGGGACTTCTACTGAATGGAAGTTCTGACCTAGTCCTCGAATAATACTTTCCGCAAATGCTTGAAACATAGCATCGCCCTCAGCATATATGATAAGACAATAAAATTGCTTAGCAATGCTTTTTTAAAAAGATCCTCTAAAGGGGACACATCCACAAGTTAAGTCATGATCTCTCTGCTGAACGGTAGTTCTGACCTGAGCTCTCATGATTCTTCATAATTTATTAACCCCCTACAGATATCATTTGTGTTATAATTGCCTGTATGACTGAATATTGGGATCTGGATACGGGAGTATATTCAAGAGGTGGGACACATGAATAAGTTTAAGTCTTTAAAATACCTAATTCGTATCCTGAATCAGTTGAACTTTGTGTGAAAATTTAAGTGGATCAGTATATCGACAATCTAAGTGAATTGTTTAATTCTTACTATGTAACTAAGCTCAACGGTACTTGTGACTTGTCAGAAACTGATATGATCCTCTGACGCATACTCAAACAAAAATATTGTCTGTAAATATGTTTGTACATATTTCTTTACTGCTTTATATTTTCAGAAAATACAAAAAGATTTTTTATTGTGTTTTATTTTCGACAACCGATATCTGAAATGCTGAGTTTCAAAATCTAAGTAAGCTGATTGTGTTTCTGAAAATAAAACAAGTTCATTAATTTGAAACTTGAATTAAAATAAAAAATTTCAAAAACAGTTTGTGATATCTCCAAGGTCATTAACTTGAACTTGGATGATTAACTGTGAGGGAGTTGGATTCTTTAATGCTGCTAAATCTATACAGTTCGTTGATAGGGGGAGTGGATTAGAGAAGTTGATTGATAATACGAAAACATTGTATTTATGAATTATTGAGTGATTGCAGATATTCCAGACTACGATCTCGAGAGCTGAGTTTAAGGGGGAGTCTGAAGACAAGTTTGAAGCAAAGAGAAACTTGTAGATGGAAAGCTAGGAGTTGATCCCAAAGCACGGAAGCTTGATGAAAGGGGGAGCCTGAAGCTGATAGGAGAAGAGAAAGATTGTTGGATACTTACATTGTTACAATTTGAAAGAAAAGACAGAATGATCAAGACTGAAGATGTGTCATATTGAAGATTAGTCACTGAAGACTTCGTCAATATCCGAGGGGGAGTCTATTAGTGCATTACGTCTATTGACTTCGTCTTGTATCATGTTATGTTATAGTATAGGTTAGAATAACCAGTGCACGAGGTTCGAGAATCGAAGTTTAGAAGTTAAGTGTGTGATTTCGCTTATATGGACACTTGGTCATAAAAGCGAAATCATAAGCTTCTGATTTCGCTTATATGGCATGTCCATATAAGTGGAATCACCTCTACTATATAAGGTGCACTTGGTCATTCATTCGGTACGCAACTTCCAGAACTGTAACGAAGTGCTGCCAAAGTCTGTTCAGGTTGTAATCATTGTTATCATCAATATAAGCAACAGATTTAAGATTTACAAGCTGTTATCAAGTCCGGTTTACTGATTCCGCCTTTAAACTGGATGTAAAGCTCTTCCAATTGACTCAGTCGGGTCAAACAGCAATCCAACATTAACATCTGTTAGAGGCTAAGCACTGTTATAGCGTGCTAACATCTGTTAACGCCCTAAGAACTGTTAGGATCTGAGTTACATTAGCATCTGTTGATAGACTTTGCTTCAACAGACCTTATGAGTTGTTGATCATCATCTGTTAAAGATATTATATTAAAGATCTTCTGTTGAATTGTGCAATATCTGTTGGTCCACAGCAGAACTTAGATTCATTATACATTTGGCTTCATCAGCAGAGGTTCTCTTTAGGAGACCTTTGCTTCAGCAGTCTTTGTCTTAACAGACCTTTTGGTTCATCAGCAGAGGTTGTTTGGTTCATGAGCTGAGGTTGTTTGGTTTAATAGAATTTGCTTCAACAGTGGTTGTCTTCAACAGACCTTTTGGTTTGCAAATTTTAGCGAAACAGATGTTGAGTTTGTCCCTTTGGTAGGAGCAGATTTTTATAACACTGTTATTTGTAATTAAAGGCTGTATACTATTTTGTTAATTTTGAGTCTTATATTTCTTTTTGTTGAGTGACCGGGAAATGTATTGCAAAATAGTAATGTTTAGATTCAAAATATAGTAATGTTTAGTTGAAAAATATAAAAAGGTAAAACCACAAAGTTTTGAAAGTATATAACTTTATATACTAACACTACATAAGTTCATTCTTAAGTTAGTTTTCGAAGAAGAAATTTGTCCATCAAACATATCAACTAAAGCATAAATCATTAAATGCTGAAAAGATGTTCAAAGACTATGTCAACAAACTTCAAAGTGTATTTTATCTCCTGTTACACTTTTTTATTCGACTATCTCAAACCTCAGCTTTTTCCCCACAGATATTCCCGTTTCATCCATGATACGCTGCCAGTTTGTATACATCACTAGATGGTTGTTGTCGTCAGGTCTTCTAGGATCTCTCCTAATAACCAGATGTACCAAAAACTTCACATGACCAAATGACAGCACAGCTCTACGGTAGTCATTTAGCTGGTGTTCTCGAACAAAGTTCCTCGGTATTGCCTGTAAAAGAAAATTCTTTCTTTAGTTATTCATTCAAAACAACATATACTTTAAGTAATAATAGATAGATCCAACATTATAAGTAAAATCAACCATATTAAAAGTAGATATGTAAATACCAAGTTGTGTGTCTCTATAACATGGTATTCAAACTGTTTCTTATAATGTGGACGCTTTTTGCGGTGTTGGTGATTACTACGGCTGCAGTGATGTTTAGTCTCCCCGTGAAGTCTAATCCCGTCTTTGTTAAAAACCTTCATAGTGAAGTTAAAGTGGTATTCAGGAGTACTTCCCATCCATTGAAACATTAGTTGGCAGCTTTCCTCAATGTCATTTTCAAAGCAAAAAGTTGTCCATCTTGGTCCCATAAAACCAGCAGCCAATCCCTTTTTGTTTTCGGGAGAGAAAACATAATACACATCAACTTTACTACTCTGCTTTGGTCCATGTACTTTTGCATGCAAGTTATCAGTTTTTAATCTCCTCTCCGACAACAACTTCAGCAAATCGTGTGGTAAATGCTATATTTTTCATACATTTCAGAAATGTCATGTTAGATTTAATATAGGATACAAAATATAAATTAGAAGTTTTTCTAACAGCCCAAAAGAGACACTGGCAATATATAAAAATAAGGTAGCAATTTTTAACCTGCTTGCAGTATGTTTCTTCTTCAGCCTGTATCAAGCAACCATAAACATAATCTCGGTTCGAGCCATCGTTTCTAATCTCCAATCCTCATTGTTCAAAACATTTATCTCAAATTTTACTTCTTTCAATTTTTTTAAACACAGCTTGTCTATATTCTTATTTCTATAAGTTTCAACAAACCTAGTCCATTCTGGCCAGTTTATCCTCTTACTTTTATGACCAATGCTATGTACTACAATCTTATACTTAAATCCCGTATAATCAACCAACTTTATTACTTCACAATTTCTTGGTAATTGGTTACTCATTATCCTTGTAAGTACCTATGTATATAGAATACACAACATTTAATATATCTTTAATTTTATAAATACAGTTTTTAGCATACAATTGTGATTTGAGTTAATTTGTTCTAAGAATATAGCTTACGAATCCCTCACTTAGGTCTGTCAATTCAGAGACATTGATAATTATCATAAACTCCATCTGAAAGTAAAAAATACAATAACAATTAAATACTAAAACATAAAATCAATTGTATCTGAAAAGCATTCTATTTAAGGTATAAAAAAATATCCAACACCCTGTAGGACCAAACTTATATGTTGTGTACTTCAATATGGTCCCTACAACCAACAATATGAGTCTAACACCGTGTAAGATGAAATTTATATTGTTGTATAATAAAAAAGTATTATATGACATTAAAGTTTTCAAATATCCATGTTTGTGTTTGTGACAATTGTCAAATTTGCATGTATCCGTACAATTATTAGACAATGATTAATGCTTAATGACTGTGCTGATTTAACATTTATGACATGAACATTTTCTGATCATTGTTATCATATATACATGTGCATCATATATTACAAATGTCATATCGTTATTACATGCAACACTTTATTGATTCAAATGGTGCACGAAACAAAGATAGCACAGTTATCAGACAAATCAGAAAAATGATGACGGAGTTCAGTACATAGACAGACATGATATTGGGATACAGAATGAGCCAGAAACCAAGAGTTACACTAGTATAGTGTGTAGGAAAGTAAGGATCATAAAACTGCCTTCCTAGTGAAAGTTTAAGTGCCGGAAAGTGCCTAAAACTTACATAAACTGCAAAATTCAGCAAAATTCAGCATTTAAACAACTTAATATCGTGCAGAAATATGGTTAAATGGTCATGAATGCTTTGTCGGGAATCAAAACTGTCATAAAAGGTAACATAAAGCACACTAAACTGCGTAGTTTAGCACCTTAACGAACTGGTAACCAACCGAACAACCGGACACTACCCGAAATACCAAATTTTCACTAGAAGCATTGTTTTAACATTTCCAAGCTAGTTATGGTCCCCGAACATCATAACACACTATATAACATACTAGTAACTAATAACCTAACTATAATACTTAGATTTCAACCATAACCTAACTATAACATTGAAACCCAACTAGTGCACCCCCCCCCCCACCTACGGCCCCAACAAGGGACCCACCAAAAGATTTTATTTGAATTGTTAAATGGATCTTGTTATATCTTTTAGAAACATATTACACCTTGGACTAAGAAGTTGTGGAAGATTATAAGTAAAACCATAGGTTTCATAACTTTCATTTTCACATAACATCATCAACACATTTCACTCTCTTCTTCCTTCCATACCTACGTCCAAGAACAAGCACCACACCACCACCATTTTTCACTTCAAATCCATCCATTCTCTAGTGATATTAGGGTGTAAGAAGCACTACAAGGAAGCTAGGAACTCTTGGAAGTTGAAGGACCTCTCATGCAAGCTTTTATCCACCTCTTCTTCATCTTGTGATCATCCTTAGCCTTGAGCTAGTAGTAAGATCATCTACACTCTATTTTACATCTTCTTAAGTTGGTTAAAAGATGGTATAAGTTGTTAAACATGAAGAACACTATGAATCTTGAACATGAAACTTGAACATAAGACTAAAATCATAAGAAATCATGTTGTTTAAGTGTTGTTGTGCTTGTTGATTGTTGATTTCTCATGTGTATGATGTTAAACATCATATCAATCTTGCTAGATGGTGATTAACGACATGATCTAGCAAGATGAGAGGATGGTTATGTTAAGATCAGAGTAATCATCCATATGTAAAGCATGAACTTGAAAGTATAAGTTGTTTTTCTTGTAAAATGATGATCAAAGTGAATATAAAGTCTTGTAAATCTATGATTTCAAGAATGATTTTTCAAGAAACCAAGTTAAAAATACAAGATTTACATAAGCTTGGTTCTTAAAGAAATTAACCATATTTTTAGTGGTTAATCAAGTGTAGAAATATATATTTAACAAGAAAAAAACTCAAGAAGAAATATTTTTAGAAAATTTATTTACAAGTTGTAAAGAACTAATTTCTTCAATAATGATGTTTTTAAATAAATAACCACACTTTAAAGGGTAACTAGGCTTAGTAAACACACTAGTAAGTTACTACAAATTTTTGTAAATTTTCAAATTCATGAAGTAGTAATTCATGTTTGATTTTGGCAAATTGGTAAGTGTTGATTGGTTTATTGTTGATTGTTGATTGTGGTGATTTATAAAAGAAAATGATATGCTTTGAAAGCATGGAAACCTCCATTTTTAAGGGGAAACTATGGCAAATTTTTTCTAGAAATTTAACACTTAGAAAAATATTTTTAAACAAATATTTACAAGTATATTTTAAACCATGAATTTTTATAAAAAGTTTGCCATAATTTTTGTTACAAAAATTTTAAATATTGGAGGTTGGTTTTTGATAATAAAAGTGACTAAATATGTATTTAGGAGAATATATATTTAGATGTCACCATGTGTGTGATTAATTGTATATTATGTGTACTAGTTATATTATTTTAGAACTTGAAATAATATAACTCACCAAAATTCCAAGAGATTTCAATCCAAAATATTACCAAAATTCCAAGAAATAAATACGTAATTTATACCCAAAATATTGGAGAAACCGAACAAGGAATATAACTTACATAAACATTCCGGAAATAAATTCATAAGTATAATTTTGGTAATTGGTATTTTGGACACCAAGGGAACAAAAATATGATTTTTATAATTACCACAAAAATATATCATATTTTTTAGAAGGAGAAAATATATTATTTTTGGTAAATAAAAATATATATTTTTCTTGGGAATATTAGAAGATATATTATTTTTGGGGAGAAAATATATATTTTCTTAAATAAACATGAAACATATTACTTTTGGTTGAAAAATGAATTTATATATTTTCTAAGCTAGACTTGAAAATATATTATTTTTGAGGTTTATATGAAAATATAATTATTTTTGCCAAGGAAAAAATTATAAAAAAATTTTCTATGTAAGTTTTCTTAAAATATATTATTTTAAGAATATAAACTTTGG